>JAODKF010000051.1:2786863-2811938 GCA_026779585.1 Mormyrus proboscirostris | reverse complement strand
GGGAATCTTCGACAGCATTCTGTTTTCCCCTGCACAGAGGAATTTCTTCCCCCCCGCCTCCCTTGCGTGTCACAGAAAGTTACCTTGGGTATTTTATCCAAAGTGTCATGTTACCCATCCTCTGTGATTGCTGAGTAAAAATACACGGACTCGATGTTTATTCTGCCTAGGAATAATATCAGAGGGTCTGACCATGAGGACTGTTTACTTTTCATAGGAATCAAAGCACAGCCGCTATATCCTGTAATATGCAGCCTGCCACTCACACAATCTCACATTACAGGAAGCTATTTACTCGGCCAGTGAGGTGAACCTGGGGATCTTTGGCTGGGAGTCGTCCTTTCCAGCTTCCTCTATTGCCCTGACCTGCCTCGCTCAGGCGGTTAGCGCGCTCTGCTATCTGCTATCACAAGCTCGTCCCATCCCCGTTACTCAGAGCTGGGCCCACGGAACAAAGGCCCAGACTGGAGCTCTTCAGAAGCCAAGCCCTTCGGATCCAGAACCGGATGTTCAACCACTCATCCTCGCTACCAGATAACCTTCTGGTCCGAACCACCGCTACGCACTACTCATAACAGGACTGTTCGATCTACTCCGGAAACATAAACAATGTTAAACAAACATTTAAAAGTGCATTAAGGATATGGTGTTAGTAAGGAATGAGGGTCGGGGATGGAATATATCAGCCGGTGAGGGCTGGATTATTGGCAAACTCTTCAGATGGGGGGAGGGGCAAACTGCGGTCTTCCTAAGCGTTTGGTTTTCCCACGGCTGGTAATAACAGACTTCAATATCACAAGGATACAATGAAATATTCATACTCCACTGGCAGAGAGGTGACCCTGTCATTCCATCTTGTCCGAATCCGTCTGATCCATCGGAACACCCCCCCGGACGGCCATTCAGATCCCCCCACTCCCCCCCCCCCACCCAACCCATTGCTACGTGAACCACTGGCAACTTCATCCGCCTCGCCTCCTCACCTGCAGGTGTTTTCACCGGCCTCGCGGAGCCAGCCGGCATCGTCGCGGCTAATCAGCATTTCACAGCAACGCAGAGGCCATGGCAGAATCGTCCCGCGGTGCCTCCTCATTAGGCTCAGCTGGGGCTTCAAGGAGATGTGGGTCTGATGTCGTATTAACTCCGTCTTAATGAATGAGTCTGAAACTCCCCCAGCTGAGGAGGTCACAAATAAAACTGTGAGTCAGGGCGTCTCACAGACGTTTGGGCACACGGCTCCCCCGCCCCTCCATAGCTACAGCCTATTACTAAATAAATATGAATGACCAGAGCTCAGGGAAAATTGCCTGTGATGATAACGACTGAGGTGAAGCTCTTCATTTAAGCTGCTGTATGCCCCCCCTCCTGCTGCAGCATGTTCAGGAGGCTCAGACAGACGACCATCGACATCACCTCGACCGCACAACTCACTGCCCTGCAGTGCTTCTCATCTGGACGGTCACTGGACGCTGCACTGCCCTGGATCTGTGCGCCTGAAACTTGTTGCATGTTTTGCCTCTATTTATACATGTGTTCCCTGTGATTTTACATGTTCTATCTGTGTTCTACTGATTCCCTGCTCGCATTCAAGTGATTAGGTGGTGTCTCTAAATAGTTTATTGAGTAAATGTGCACCCTGCAGTGTGTTCCGGATGGTAACCGGTGCTTCCTGTGATAGGCGCGCCAAGTTTACTCAGACTGTGTATTTATAGATAGATAGATAGATAGATAGATAGATAGATAGATAGGGTTAGCCATTATGTCAAACAACATCCATTTTAAATATCCTAAATTTAATATAATTTCTTGCTTTTAGACCTGGTTCTCTTTATATAGGCGCTTCTGTGTTCGTTGTTTGCTCTAGTCTTTTTGAATAGACGACAAAACTTTGCGGTTAATAGGCAGGCTGTGCTCGAACTTGTCTGCATAAACACAAATCGCTACTTGACAGGGAGCGCAATGTAACTTACATATCAGGAAGGTTCTAGAATGTTATCATTGAGAAGCATTGAACTGAAACACTTGTATAAAAAAAACCCAGTCTTCACCTAGTCTTTAATTACATCAAGTGCAGAGTAAATTTTAATGTAGCATTTGATTCGTAATTATTAAGTAATACTTTCCAAAATACGTCCTTTTCCCTGGACCTTTCAACTTAGTGGAAAGTATTTTTTTCTTATGCTGGAAGCTAAAAGATGTTTGTTCTAATTTGCAAAATAAAAGGGGGGCAAATATCGTGACTGTGGGGAATGTTATATTTGGTCTCTTACACTGGTTCGTTTAAGTGATAGAAGTCTCATTATTTAGTTCCCATTGCACCGGGATACCGAGTAAACAGCTGTGGGTGACCCTCTGTCAAGCCGAGCTCCCCTTCTGAAGATCATTAAACTCACTCATACACTTGTGAGATCAAATGGCAGAACCAGCACAACGAAGCTCACCAGCCTTTTCCACGATTTCGGTCTCGGGGAATTGATTTTAACGATATTTCAAAGACATGAAAGTAGGTGCAGTTGAAATCGAATTAAGAGATATTAAAACAGCAGGACATGGCCCATGGATCTGTGCCAAAGAGGAACTGAATTCATCGCTTTGACAGGATTTCGGAATTGAGGAGAAATGTCATTTGGCATGCACCTGAACCGCTGACCGTCATCTTTAATCGCCTTTAAAAGACTTGGATGGTTATCTCCCTTTCAGTCATCCTTTTGTAACTTTTCACAAGTGCTTACAGTGGATGATCATTTCTGCACGCTCCTAAACTAAATATTGCACAAGAATCACTTGTCCTCTAAAGGAACCAATTAAGCTATTTTTCCCATGGCTTACTGAGGATACCCCATGATTTCAAAGCACGATGGAAATCCAAGGGCTGCTTTTGGACACGATGCTCACGGACTTCGCTGACGTTGACTTTCTGGAGATACCCCAGAAGCAGACCACGTCCGTGTCCGCAGAAAGCGTGGGCTGCCGGGGCCTGTATTACGGTATGTCCCCCGGGCGCGGAGACGTGATCCTCTCCTCGGAAAGGGCGTCTCTGCGAGTGGGAAAGGCGCCCGTGTGCGGCGCGGTGCCATCGGCGGGCAGGTCAAAGCGAAAGCGGGTGATCAGCACGGTGCAGCGGCGGGCGGCCAACATCAGAGAGCGCCGAAGAATGTTCAGCCTGAACGAAGCTTTTGATGAGCTACGAAAGAAAGTCCCCACCTTCGCTTATGAGAAAAGATTATCGAGGATCGAAACTCTGCGACTTGCCATTGTATACATTTCATTCATGACAGATCTATTGAGCATGAAATAAATATCCGAGTATTAATTAGTGTATGGATGGATTAAAACAGTATTAAATTACCTATTCTCTATATAGCCTTATAAATGTATTGCCATGTCTAATGTGTCACTTTTTTATAATTATCCACGTGACATTGAAATCCGAATCTCTGTAAAAGTGCCGATTTACTCGACTTAATCCCTTTAGTTTAGCAGGTATGATACAAACTTCTTTAGCTGTGTCATAGAGTAGAATTAATACAATAAGCCTTTACATTGTAGAATATTATGGCTTGTGCTACGTTAAAGCCGATACTGTGTGTGAAATGGTTTTTATTATTAAAGAAAAATAAAAACAGAAGAAGAAAGCGGAATGCACCTTACATTTTGTTGTCACTTGTCAGCAAACTTTGAAGGTACCAGGAAAGAAGAAAATAAAGGTTATTTGACAGGGAATTTAAGATTATGTGATTCGGCTTCATATGTATGAGTTCGTTTAGGAATTCGTAGACATTTGCGTATGGACCTACATTTTTATTTATTTATTTATTTTGAAGCAGTGTCAATTTAGAAATTATAAAATCAATATTTTATGCAAATATTAAAGAAGGCAAAATCAGCACCACGGAGAGCACATGCGCAGTCGGGTGCAGACACCTTGCTCCTCACGCACCTGCGCCGCAACGATCAAAAAATCCGCTGCCGGCTTTTCTTCACTTACATGCTTCTTTGGATTCACATAATTCACGAGCATTGACATCAATATTAACCATTAATTTAGTTACGCCTCTGAAGTACTTCAGACACGTTGTAATAATGTAACAGCGTAACAGGTGCGTCTTTACGAAGATAACTCGATATTATGCAGTATCACTGCTCATGAAGCTGGTGTGTTGGATGCAGGGGCAGTCGCAGAGGCATGGGTACCCCGGAAGATTTGTCAGGGGGGCCAGAATTCCTAGGTATGACCCTGGTTGGATGACAGGAACAGCACTAGCATAGTCTGCTGGGGAGCAAAACTGATTTTATTGGACCGTAAACTGACCCGGTTCTCCATTCCCAGCTTACTCTGGGTTTCTGTGCACACACTTTTGTCCGCTATAGCGCCGCACCGTTACTATAGAGAAGGGTACGCCCCTGCCCCCCAGTCTTATTTCACTTCCACTGCCCCACTGCGGCCAGTTTACCATTTAGAATTAACCCTGTCAAATATAGTCATGTCACTATTTTGTATTGCAGACGTAAGGAACAATCAGGCAAATTCCTCGGAAAAGGCAGACGAAGAAAAACTGCCATGACACTGGAATTGTAGCCAAGCCTTGATGTCTCAGAGCGAGGAAACCCAAGCGCGTATTGCTAGTATGTTAATATGCATTATACAGACACGAGTTCCGCGTGCATGTTTGTGTCCTTACTGTCTGATTCATATCCCTCGCATACAAACATCTGTAACAAAATACTGATGAAAGAGTACTTAATTTCCTTTTTTCATGTTCCCACAGCCTCTTGAGCGCGGCTCTCCAGATTGTAAAATAAAGCATATCCAATTTCAATAACAACAAGATCGAAATAAAGCAGGTTTTATAACACAAACTGATTTTTAACGAGGTTAATTACAATTTTTCAGTTTGACAATAATACTATGCTTCCCTCTACGATTTTCCGGGGGGGGATGTTTTGTAGATAGCCCTATTACAGGCCTACTTCTTCCTTATGCAGCATTTCTATAAAGTAAATAAGACTGACTCTGACACGTGAATAAATGCACTTCAGCCCAAAAGTACTTTGGCGTAAATACTTAATTGACACATTGATTGATCGTCTGACTGATTGACTGATTGATCATTAGAAAAACACAGGGGAGCGTTGACATCCGCGCACCGCCTGGAATATATAGTCTTTGTGTTCTGGGGTACGTTTCCCAAAAGAATAGCTGCTAACTAAATTAGCAAATTAGAGTGGGAAGCATGTAACTGAATGAGTCCTACTATGTACGTTGCTAACGGGACTCTCCCATGTCACAGGTGGTTTTCTAAAACACCCAACTGATCAAGACATTCTTGACAGAATAACCACCTTTCAGTTTGACATTAAGTTTTAGTTGCGTAGCCGACAGTGACAGTCACTCGTTTTCATTTACCAGGATGGCGGACGCCTGTGCATCCTGGCGCGGACCACCCATTTCAGCTAAGAATAATATGATTAATCACACTAAACAAAAATGTGCGTAATGTTTTAATGACATTTCTTATATATGACGTAAAACTGGAGCACTGAGTACATAGCCTAGTTATTAAACTTTAGCGTGGATACTACCGAATATGCACTAATTCACACAAGCCCATATCGATTAGTTGGATAGGAAAGTTTGCCCTCTTGTGGTCAAAAAGTTTCGTGCTATATAATCGGGATTAATAGGTAAGGTGAAAAGCAAATAAAAATACAAACATTTGGACGATGTAGGCCTACGTTAATTACTTTGATTTGACAATATTATAATAGCCAATTTCATATACAACTAAATCGTCTAATTAAAACGTTTAAAACGAGGTATTATGATAAAATTGCAAGAGGAACACATTTTCTCTTTTTATATATCTGTGCTGAGATTACTTCATGACTCAGAACGAAATACGTGCACTGGTATTGCACAGGTAGCGTGTAGGTCTGGGTCCAGGTCGTGCCCCACGAATACTGTAAAAGGTTACTTAAATTAGATCAGTCTCAGCTTATTCGATTTTTAAGCTCCTCCGTGCCAGTCGACTTTTTGTTAGAAGGAACTGCATCATAAACTCTATGCCCTGGTGTGTAATTTGTGGCACCCCCAAATTATCAGGGGCGGAGGTGGATGGTTTACCAATCAGGCGGCTTTTAACTGCATCCGTTTACATTAAAGTGTTTTATATGTTTGCTTTGGGTGCTTTCTTTTTTGCCCCGCCAGGTAATGTTTACGTTACATTTTGGCCTCGCCGTTTGAGCGCGCACCGCAGCAGCGACCCGCTGTGAATGCCCATCAGCTTCACACGCCTCGGCTCGAAATCCGAGTCGAGCCTCGCTTTTAAAAATGCGCCCGGCTCCCTCGGAAATCCAGTGTCACCCACACACTTCAGAGCTATTTAGTACCTGTGAAAATAAATTTAGAAGACTCACTCAGCACCCCTGTTCATGACGTCTCACTCGCGCTGCAACCCACTTAAATTATGAACACCTAGCACTACCAGACCGATAAAGTTTATTAAAGGCGTTGATTATTATTTACTTGCCTATAAATATGCCCGTAATTTCGTATACAAATGTTCTGCATTCGGAATTCTGCGCAAATGTTTTATAGGTAACGTCTTAAGACCGTCGTCTCCCCCCTGAGGACTTCAATTAGGATTTCCTTAACGCTTATGCGAGTCTGTGGGCGCGCTGTGGGTGTTCCCTAATATGATCATACAGAAGAGGACGTAGGGAGCCTGACTCTGTTTCTGTGATCTGTATTTTTCTTAAGCAGCAGACGATGGTCTCCTGAAAGTGGCTAAGCTCTCCTATTTTAAGGAGAGCAAAGAAACACAATCGGCAACAGTCATTCAAAAAAGCACACAGACGTAAATATGCATTACGTTTTGCAGTGATATAGCGCTACATTTGTTTAACGCTAGCTATATTGTGGAGACTGTCGCTGCTACCGATACAAGAGTAAACTAAACTTTCAACTAGGCCTATATGTATTTTTACAAATTAGCTTACTTTCAGCTCACAACGTGTAAGAAACCGCGTGATCAAGTATTAAGTTGTACAGAATTTATACTGCATATTATATAAAGTACAACAGATCTCCGCATCTGTTTATAAATTACACACTTGCATACTAATTCTAACTGACATCAATTACTTCGGGCCTAACGTAGATGGAGACTTTATTACGCCGATATTCCTTTATGTGCAAGACAGCAGCGAAAGAATTGATTCTTGTATAACGGAAACTTTTCTGATAGTTCCTTGGCCGCCCCCACCCCTCTTTCACGTAGCACGCTTCCTTGACCAATCACCTCTCCAAACACTGAGATCCATCCAGGCTATAAGAGCCCTCAGTTTCCAGCAAGCTGGAAACACCTCCTTCAGTCAGTGATCATCGAGTGAGTGTTTTAACCGAAATCAACTAATCTGAGGTCTCGGGTTTCTTGCATCTGAAATAGTAGCATAAAACAAAGAAGCGGAATATTGCTCGTACTCTAAATGAACGTAATGTTTGAAGAGGCGATGCAAGAAGAGTCGCGCTCCCCACTGTCTCCAGTGGACAGTCTCAGCAACAGTGAAGAGGAACTCGACAGGCAGCAGAAGAGATGTGGGAGGAAAAGGAGAACTAGCAGGAAAAATGGGGAGGATTCAGATAGCCCTACCCCTGGGAAAAGGGGGAAAAAGTCCAGCAGTAGCAGTCCGCAGTCTTTCGAAGAACTTCAGACGCAAAGAGTCATGGCGAACGTGCGCGAGCGGCAGAGGACGCAGTCTCTCAACGAAGCCTTTGCATCTTTGCGGAAAATTATTCCCACTTTGCCTTCAGATAAACTCAGCAAGATTCAGACACTAAAACTCGCGGCTAGATACATTGATTTTCTGTACCAAGTCCTACAGAGCGATGAGCTGGACTCGAAAATGGCAAGTTGTAGTTATGTGGCGCACGAGAGACTAAGCTATGCTTTTTCCGTATGGAGGATGGAGGGCGCGTGGTCCATGTCAACATCTCACTAGCGTCCGTGGAGCTTGCCGCAGCACGGTAAGTTATGTTTTCACATATTATTATCAGTATTTTGCAGAATCAGTTTTTTTCACCGTAAAGATTCTGTAATATAAAGATTTATACTAAAACGCAGCTTTCTTCGTCTGTGTGAAGTTCTTTTTGTAATAAATGCATTTAATCAACCATTTACGTGTGTTTTTATATGAACTGACCCTTGTTATCATTCATAGGTGACCAACAGTTTCGCGTAATTCTCTATGGAGGCGATCCCGGATGGTGAAGCTGGACTTGTACAAAGCAATGATTTTTTTAGGGGAGAAAAAAACAAGACTATTTAAAGCAAAGAGGACGGGCGCGGGGAGCACTTACGAGGGAAAGGCAGAGGACGCTGAACAGCGCAGTGCCGCAGCGCTGCCATGCCGCCTACATTCTGACCTGTCTGCGCTTTCTGAAATATGACGATGAATGTTGGAAACATGTATATTTTTATGCATGCCTTTTTGATCAGCCGTGCCTGTTTTGTAAGGAGACAGTGAAAATGCATCCAAGTTGCCGTTTCATTTCCAAATCGTTGATGAGGACCCCGAAATTGTTTTTTTTTTTTTTTTTTAAATCTTCGGCTCGTTCATGTGCAAATTTGTTTTAATTTTTTTTTCCTTTTTTATGAAATACAGTTTATTTATTTATTGATGACTCGTGTTATGATGCAGGATAGATCAGGTGTCTATATGCATTCCTATTTTTATTATTGTTTTGTAAATAATTGTATATTTTTCTGCAATAAAATCAATATGAATCTAAAACATAATAAGCTTGGGTAACTAATTTGGAATCAAGCTAGACCCATTAATAAAACATAATCTTTGTAAAATACACATTTTGCAGCTGAAATGTAATTACCATACAGATACAAATTATCAAATCGAGGTCGATGGATGAACTGTTATTTTTTTATTTTTTAAGTACGCGTTTCAGAGTGTTTTCTATTGACCATGCAAGCTCAGTTTGTGTACAATGACTTTATTATTTTTAGATGTCACTTTAAAACGTTTTTTAAAAAGACAATGCTAAACATCTTTTAAAACACCTCATATATATAACTATATAACTTATACTATGAAATGTACTATGTGTTTTTGCGAGTACCTTAGAAAATTTGTTATGGTAAGTCGCGTTAAAATATCACTGTGAATTACTTGAATATATGAATAGGCTTATACTCCGTTGGGCAATATTGGGTTTCCTTAGTTCTTTGGAGATGATGACCAGCTACGTTTAAATACATTACGGCCGTGACGTTGCATATAGTTAAAAAAAATACATTAATATCCGGATTTTAATGCACATTTTATTAAGGCCTACGTTTATCTGTAACACCAGAGCACTTAATATAACATAAGACTCGCGGTGACTTATTTATCGTTACTATTCCTGTCTTTGAAAGTATTAGTACTACTAGTAAAAAGTAGTACTTCTTGTGCAAGGTTGATGCGAATTTCAAAGCTGTCGCGAGAGCTAGCGTTTACTTCTTGGCGTCAGTGTTTGTTTTTACACTGACGTTTGGATTTCACTGATAACTTACCCGCCGAATATTCTACACACCTCTTAAATATAAATGTGTGTTTGTTGTTTAAGATTGTTCCAGGCGGCTCGTAAAATTTCAGACAAAAATTTAATACTCGCCAACTAAAGCGGTTTTGAAAGCTTGACCGCCCGCCGTTCGATTGAAGTTGCGCGGAAACAGTGAAAGACGCTGTCAGTGGACGTTACTTGGCTTATTTTGTGCAGACCGGGTCTGGAAAAGTATTTTAGAAAGCGCTGCTTTGGATTCAAATCACGTGTCCGTTTGAAGAAGGTGTGTAATTGGGTTCTAAGGCATGCATGGAATTCCCAGATGTCTATAAAATGTAGGGCTCGTTTGGCAGGTCACTGGAAGGTGGAGAAGGTTAAAACCTTTAGCACAAACTTTATTTTTACGGCCTCAACAGTAAGCAATTTTGATATTTTTTCATTTGGTAAAAAGAATAAATTGGTAAGTAGGTAAAGAGAAGCAATACAATACAAGCAAATAAGCCGTAGTAGTATCAATGAAAGACCATTAACAAATTAAACTGATGAAAATTCCGTTATATATATATATATATATATATATATATATATGTAGTAAAAATCTATGTTATATAATGTGTAAGCTTTTTAAAATGCAGCTAAATAGGAACGAAGATATATGGTGAATTCCGGCAAAGTTGTTCAATGAACTCTATAAAGACATTGGGCCTACTGAAAACAAAGCCTAATGCATATTAATAAAAACATGCAAATGCAGGCACGTGCTGTAAATAGTGCTAAATCGAGCTATTTATCTCCAAATATAATATGTGATATGGTAGCATTTTAATTAAAGACAATCTACAACACCTATATGAAAAAGGCGAAATTAAATGCTAGGTAGCCACACGCTGTGGTTTTACTAATGTTAAATTGCTATATGATCAAGTACGAGTTTCCTATGTGCTGAACGATTTTGGCAAGAAAAAAAGTTACAGAGGCACCTGAATGAAACTTATTTTTACCAGATGTTCCTATTTTTCTTAAAAGTCACGTGAAACGAACAGATGTTTGGTCGCCGCATGGACACGCCTTCACATACACTAAACGGAGAATGCTCGAAATACGTTTTCTACATGAATTATTGTCTTTCTTAATCAATCTTAAGGCGAATAGTCGCGATTTACGCTCGGTGCATTTTCATAAATACGGATTTCTTTGAAGCAATTGCGGAAAACGTCGGATTTCAAACGAAAAAAGGTTGGCATCAGTCGAAGTTTTCCGCCGTAAGAGGTAAGAGCAATGAAAAATATTATGTGACCAGAAACATTTTCCACTCATACGTTAAACAGGAAAACGAGTATCGTGTAATATATTAGCGGCAAAGATATCACTGAGTTTACTTTTTTATCAAGCTTGCGACCACCGTAAAGAAAAAAAATCGATAATGTTTTATGAATGACTCCTGATTAAAAGGAAGCATCAGATTCAGACAGAAATTATAGAGGGGATTTTTAGGTATCTGTGGCACTGGGAACGTTATTTCATCGTGACTTATGAGCTTGAAGATTTCTTTTTGCATTTTGCGATGTTACCTGCGCCTAAGCGGCTGTTACCCAGTCTGAAGTAGCTCTAACTTTGCTGATGCAATCCAGTGTGATTTTCCAGATGTGAGGCTGTAGGCCTGCCTTGCAGCAATACAAAATACTAAAGAAAATATTATAAGACTAGGAATATAATCGCAATTAATACAGATTTTTATTCTTCCAACAACACGCTTTCATATTTATTTAGTTTTAGTATATCATGTAGTAATGTCTGTTCTGATATATGTGCCACTTTCATGTCTGGATAAGTTTATTTTCTTCCAAAATGACCTCAGTTTTTTCAGCAAAAAAAAAAAAAATCCCAGTTTATCGTTTTCATATTTTTTTGAAATACCGTTTAAAGTAGAAATGGAAACTCATTATATAAATCCGAATGGTTTCTCTTCATGCTTCATTTTAGTTTGCGAAGAAAAAGAATGCAATATGATCAACCGAAAATTTCGCGGCGTAGAATAAACGTAATAAAATAGCTTTTAACGAGCCCTGGGGATTCTCGCGCAGGCTAAAGCATTTGTGTGTTACACAGTACAAGGCTTAGCAGAAAGCGAGCCCTTGGCTTTGACCAAGGAAGAATATAATTCACCAGAGGGAATCGATTCCTCATCTTCAAATTACTCTGTCCGGGTTATCTTAAACTTGACGCCGTCATTTTGAGAACAAGAATATCATATTTGCCAGGCTTTGGTGTTAAACCTCTCACGACACGCGATCAAGAAAAACTCCTTAGCAATTCGAACATCACAATTGCTTTCATCTTTGTGCTTCCCATTTAAAAATGATCAAACTGAGTACAAATTATGACAAAGGCAAAAAAAAAAAGATTTGGCATCTTACAAATTTTCTGAGGTGTGTGTTGTCATTCCACTGCATAGGCTTATATTAGTGTTATATCTTATTATTAAATGTATTTTAGTTTGAAACACATATATGTAAACATACATTTATGGCAAAAATAGAAGTTGCACAGCTTGCATTTCGAGACTTTAAAAGCTGAAATGTTCAGACTGGTGTCTATTTATTAGGCTGAAGCAGGAGGCGGACAGTTTCCCTGACAACGCCGACAGGTGACAGCAGGTGCCGTTTGTTCTACTCACCTGCCCGTAATATTTCAGTCTGTCGTCATTAAATCATATGCATTACTTCATAATTACGTTGGCTAAGTTATTTAGCTGAACTGAACACCCAAAGCCGTTGCCTTTTTAAAAATAGTTCGCAAAGTTAGTGAACAACTATATAACACGGGAGAAAATAGCTGCATTGCCAATCGAATTATTTAATAAATTTATATACAATCGAATTAATATACAATATTAATGTACAATCGAAACTATGATCTCAAAGAAAAATATCTACGCGTGGTAACTGTCCAAATAAACAAGGTATTGACTCATCCATAGCCGATTCCCTATAAATGTTGTGTAAATTGTAGATATGCATTTGAGTGCGTGCACGTGCTTCTTATAATAACATCATACCAGCAATAACAGAAATGTAACATAACTGTACAAAATTTATAGTAACATTACGAACGTTAATAGTAACAGGCCAAGGGTGGAAATATTTCCAAACCGCCTAATGTTACAGTACAAGAAATGAAAAACACCTGCTTCTCTCAGGCAGCCCACGGTGTGGGACTTATTCAACGCAACAGCGACGTCAACGTCACAATGTAGCCCAGTTCTTATTAAAGTTGTGGTGCTTTTATTTGAAAATAAGTATTTAATCAAAATTTCCTTCTATAACACAATCTTTTGGGTTTTAAAATAAACCGAAGCAAAAACATGTAAATGCTTTGCATAAGAAGAACATTCACAAAAAGGGAATATTTTTACTACACTTGTGAATTTCTATATGCCAATCGATATGTTCCGCGTTAAGTAAATACGCTAATTTTATATCATTGACATAAACACAACTCTGAACCATGACATTCATGGACAAAGTGTTAAACACAAAAAGTGATTCCGTATTAGTTTCAGAACAACAAACTAAAAAATGGTCGCAGTTTACTGCGTGTAGGACGGTTGTTTCACCAGCTTTTCTTACTGAGATTATTACTGTTCATATTTGCAGGTCACGTCATTCAAGGAACCCTGGAGCCATGTAATTTATGTAAGTAATTTTACCATCCTCAAATTCCTCAAATTTTTTGCACAATGTGTGGTCACAAATGGTCTCCATCTCGTGTGAATTATTTGACTGAAACTGGTTTTGCAAACACACAAACAAGGTCCGTATAATTAGTGCCATCGCACCGTACTAAACGTTAAGATTTAAGAATAATTCAATTAAATCAAATTAAATTAAGAATGGGCTCCTTTCCCGTGGAACGTAACGGAAATTAATTATTACTTAAACAGCTTCTAAATAGCTTTTAACATTTTCTAGTAGAACCGCGGTTTTAATGATATTACTAACATGTCATTTTTGACAGCTGCTAAAGAAAAAGAGCTTACATTGTGGACTTCGCCAAGTGTAAGAAAATGACAAACATTACTAATTGGCTGAAACGAGTGACCCAGTATGATTGTTCCCTTTGAGTATGTTTACAAGAGAGTGGATGATTGGGTGTCATTGGAAGCAGGTGCCGTAGCATTTAAATCAATTAATCATTTAAAGCAATTAATCGATTGTGCTGTTCCAGCGCAAAACCATAAACAAAACCACCAAATTAATTCAACGTCCTGTAACATAACGCTGAATTTTCGTTTTTTATACGGTTGGAGTAACTTGAACGATTAGGCCTACAATTTCAATTTGCTCAGGATTATGTAAAAATATGTCAAAAAACGGTTTTTCATCGACCAACAGGAACATAAACTAAAATATGAGGTAGGTGGATCTCACGTATTGCGTTTTGGTAACATTGCAGTATATGCCTATATATAATATATATGATCCATTTATAATGTTATTTAATAATTTTGTGAGGACCTCATTTACGGCATTCTGGGCTTTAAACAATTCGCTATATATTCAGAAGAATGATTCAGAATCTAAATGTGTGCTTCCCATTTGTTATTGTTTTGTAAGATCAAGTTTCATTTTAATCATAAGGACCGATGTCTCGCAGCGTTGTCACTTATCTGATGTGTTTTAAAATAAATCACAATGTGAAGTCGAGTAGCAATCTTTTTATCCACTACAGGTGCCGGTAACGTGCGGTAGTCACAAATCCAACGTCTTTCGTTCATCCGCAAGGTTTCCAATCAAAACTGAACAATTTTCGTGTTAGAGGTCATATTTTTATGTTTTTTTTTTTTTTTTTCTGTAAATGTTTATTAAACGCTCACAGTGGACTTATTAAACAAACATAGCACCATGCAGTTTATTTAATAATTCCATAGTTCCATTACTTGCATAGTATAAAACCTAGGCACCAAACGAAATATTAATCTTCATGGAAAGGCTGAACAGTCCGAGCCTGAATCCACTGGAATCCAAAGCCTTTCCTTGAGGACCTATTTTCTGTACTTGTTGCCGGTATATTTACGCATCTTAGATTTGCATTGTTTTATTGTTGTTCCTGCATTTGTACCCCCTGCGCCGAATCATTTTTTTTACAAACATGCAGCAGAAAGCACAGTAAAATTGTGTGTATGTTAAGGAGAGTCAGTCTTGTAAAGCAAGTCTGCCCCTCTTGCCACGTGAGAAGCTACGTCACTGTCCGAGATTTCTGAAGGATGAGTGCAAATTACACAGCACTCTTGCTTTAATATGACGGTCTTCACAATAGGGATCCACGAGCCCACTGTGTCACTTAAACTCATCGCGAACATGAACCCATTTCGGAAGTTCGCGTATTTCATTATTCGACTTTCTACCTATGCATGGAATCTGTAATGGAATGAACTATAATTACATTAATAAGACCGATAACTTCTAAAAATTACAGTAAAATTGAATTTTAGTAGTAAACAAAGTTCATTTGAAATATTCATTAAAGCAACTGCACAATTTTTACACCGAATTGGAGAAATGTTATCTTATTTTAACTGTCACCTGTTTGCAAATGTAAAAAATATACACTCACAAAATCCCAGTCTCCTAAAACACATGCTGTTCTAATAGTTAATACGGCTAATTGAGGTACTGCTGATCCTAGTCATTAATTTATCAATTTAATTATCGCACCTTCTTAAGAACTCTGTGATATGGCATTTAACACTTATGCGATAATTGATACGTGCGGGACAAAGCATTGGAAAAAGTGAGAAAAATCTATTACTGATGGAAAAAAAGCAGTAAATTAACCCCTCAAGTCATATGCGCAGAGAAACAATTAAATGCATAACTGTAGAGGAAAAGAAGATATTGTAGACCGCTGTTTTAAAGCGCGCCATGCACGGAAGCCTTTTGGGCCAGTAATGACCATGACTGTAGGCCTATCTCATGATCCACGCTACAGTAAATCTACCTACACAAACATACCGATTTCAGTAACTATCATACACAGAGGTCCGTCGACGGTGCTGCAGTCTCGTAGCCAACTAACTGTAGTCCTAACACTTCCTAAGTACTTATACTGCATTTTGGTAAATGCCTGCTTCATTTAAGGGAGAAATCTGCTGGCCGCTCCTAACTGCTTGGAAGAGAAGGTGCGGCGTCTTAAATATCCATGGAGCAGGGAGAATTCCTACCGTAAGTGAAAAAATATTGTTACAAGCCTATGGGTATGACTGCAGTTCCCTCTAAATATCTAAACGTGTAAATCTAAAACCTGAACTGAACTCTGCACTGCTTTATGCGCAAGGGCCCTAAACTTCCATAAAAAAAAAAACGTATGACGTCATCAGAAAGCGCTTTTATTTCGATCAATATTATAGATCCATGGAGAGTAGATTTTATGTGGACAAAAATAGTGTTTTTCTGAAGTATCACAATTCGGTGTATTTTTTTCCACACACGTGTTTCCGTCCAAATTTTAGTAATACTAAATACTTTACCTACATCATTATTGGCGTATTAGAATAAGCTCCCTACTGTATATAGGCTATGCAGTTTCCTGATTAACCCTGTGCGGGGGTGCGGAGCATTGTATGGAATGATGCTCGCTGGAAATTATGGGAAAAATACATCTGCAATCATATTGCTTATAAAAGGAAAATTGGTGCCATTGGGTGTCGATTCATTCTACAATAACAGCGTATGAAATTATATGATTTACATAAATATAATTCGCGTGTACATAGTGGAGTGCATGTGATAATAGTAGTACATTGGATGTTATGGAATAATCAATTCTGCGCATATATTAGAAGGATCATTGTTCATTTTTTAAAGTGGTGTATTTAGAGTTACAGTGGCTGTAGGCCTACCCATTCATCCCGATTGATACTTTACTGCAACGGTACAGGTCTGCCTGAAGTTGAGGAACACCCTCAACAGACATGAGCAGAGCACCTGCCTGGACTCCAGTCAGTACCTTATGGTTGCAGATCCATAATCACCTGGTCCACCTCATTATGACTGTCCAACAGCTCATAAATGCACAAAAATGGACTAAACCCTTGTATATAGTTTTGTAATGCATCCATATAATTCAAAGTCCCTTTCTGTAAGAAGCTATATAGGTCTACTAAAACTGGAATTCGATGGTTGCAGTCTCTTTTGTCTTATTTATACCACACTGTAATCTCTAAACCGTCCAAACTGAGGTTTGAAGCACAATTCACACTTGTTTTGAGAGTGGATAAAAGGATGTTTTCTTGAATATGTAACAGGCAGTGTTTTCCTGCTTTTTATGGATACAAAAGAAACTTTGTTACTTTTTTGGATGCATATTAGTGTACATTGGCTCATAAATTCTACATTGCGGGAATCTATCGATTAAAGGCATCCTTAAACTTGCAATCTGGGCTTTATTCAGTTCCCAAGAATAAAATAAAGACAAATGGCAGTCAAGTTCAAATGTTAAAAGCGGTTATTTTATTGTTTTCCCGGTATTGTATTTGTCACCAACTGTCACCTTAAGCTACCACTTAAGGCGTTTTGTACCGTGAACAGACTGAAGCCGCGCCTTCTACAACCAGAGGCGGCGCTCTTTTCCGTCACGCGCCCTTCGCTTCGCCGGGGCGGGGGATCCCGGGCCGGCGCCGTCCGATCGTCTCTGATTTACAGGTCTCGGCTGTACTGTAAATGGAACCACATTGTGCCGTGTTTCATATCGCCGTAACCCCCGAGGAAAAGCTTGTTCCGATTACGGATCCTTTCAGATGTGTGAACTGAGAGTTTTTGTCTGGCACTGGGAAAGGAGACTAAAGGCGTAGGAATGTGGCGGAGGCGCACATTTCAAGACCGCCGAATGCTTGTTTTAAAACTCCGTAAGTTATCAAAGAGCCCCACCAAAGTGTCTCTTTCTCCTTTGGTAACTGTAGCCCAGATTTTTCATACCGTGCGTATTCCGTTAAGCACGTTAGGAGATTTAAGTATACACTTGCCATATTGCTGAATTCTAATACAGAAAACTATTATTATCCAATTCGTTTATTTAAACAACATTTATAAATATAGGAACCAGTGGGTTTGCTGATATAAATACTTGGAAAATCTATACCTTATCTCTTCAGAATATGAAAATATTAAACCTTCTGCTTATGTTATGGGAAATGGACCTATTACCACCAGACAGTATGTTGTTTTATATAAGGAAAAATCATAGTGCGTGAAGAATGAATGCAAGGTGTGTAATAAGGTAATTCAGTGAAAATGGTGGGATTGCTGTGGAATCTGCAAAAGAATTATCAATCTATAGGAAAACAGGATGTGAGAGGCCGCATTCTGTCTTTAAACTTAGGTAACTGCGTGTTTCCTCAGGGCCTCAGATATGCCTGAAGCATTGTGATTCATAAACTGAGAAATTATGCTTTAATGTCACTGCACGCAAAGACATGGGGGGGGGGTGCTCCCCAAATTTTTAATTTGGATTCACCCCCCTCCCCTCCTTAAATAGACCATTGTACTTTAATTATTAAGTTGTGTCCCCTCCAATATCTCACGCTGTCCCTCTTTAAAATAGTTCGGTGTCTGCATATGGGGAGGGGGGGGGGGGGGGTTAGCACTGTCACCTGGGCCCTTGGTTAAAGTCTCCGCCCGGGTTCTATGCGTGTGGAGTTTCCATGTTTTCCCTGTGTTGTCGTGTGGTTTCTTCCAAGTACTCCTGTCCCCCCCCCCACAGTCCAAAAATATGCCGATCTAATCAGAGTTACAAAATTGCCCATGGGGGTGTGTGAGAATGGTGTGTGTGAGTGTGTCCTGCGATGGGTTAGCGCCCCATCCTGGGTTGTTCCCTGCGCCCATAGATTCTGGACCCCCCTGTGACCCTGCATAGGTCAAGCGGTTTCAGAAAATGGATGGATGGATGGACGTATAGATCTACATTCCACTTTCCGAAGCTTGCAAACTGTTCGGGAATTTGGATAGGAGACAGTTTGGGTGTTATTCCAACAAGGACCTAGAGACCAAAGAAAAGAGAGTTCATGCAGAATATGGAAGTCATTTTCTGATATGGATGCTGAACATTCTGAGATGGGCACCCCGCCCCCGTCCAATTGGCCGGGATTTGAGCGGAGCGGCGCGTGTCCCTCTCTCATGCATGACCCTCGCGCCGTGGGATGCCACCCAGGCAGCGGGCACAGCGGGGTCACGCCGCCTTCAGGGGATACACAATGATGTCACGGGCAGGAAGCCGCCGACGGGCCCCAACTCTCCGGAAAGCGGCCCGGCGTCCTGCGAAAATAAACAGGCAATCATAGGGCGGCGCGGGCGGCGCGGGCGTCCGTGGCGGCGTGGGGGAGATCCGTGGCTGAAGGACGCCAATCGCTCGCTCCGGGCTGGAGTTTATTTGTGCTGCTTCGCCATCCGTAAACAGCGGGTCCCTCTTCGCTGGGAAGGGTAAACGGAACGTCGGATGGATAAACATCACAGGGTCCTCACATGTGCCTGTTAACGGTCGGGCCTTTTTGAATGTCTGTATATTTCACTTAGTTATGACAACACCCCTCCCCCCCCCCCCCCAAAAAAAAAAAACTGGAGAAAAGATTATTTTGTGAAGGGAAAATGAAAGAACGCGTGCTGGTGCAGTGAAAACTCTTCTGCTTTAATGTGTGCTTAGTCCTCTTCGCTCTGAAATCAGACACCCCCTTATCCTTCCCGTCATCGCTTGGGCAAGTGGTTGGAATACATTAAAAACCATATCTAGTCGTTGGAAAAAAAAAAACGTAAAGTATGCATTTTTGAATTAGCCCAAACCGAAAATAGCTCCGAATCACTGAGCGCCGCCAGCGGCTCGACTGGCTGCCAGGAGAATACGATACTTTGAAAGCCGCGGTAGTTTGGGGCCGTTTGACGGAGGTGGCAGCCACTCCCGGCCCGAGTCCCGCGTTCGGCGGGTGGGGTGTGCCGTGTGAATGTGCACTTGTTCCCTTGATGGCGAAGCCTGTTACCATGGCAATTTAACACACTAGAGTGCATAAATTCAACATGGATGGTCCTTAGACACTCCGCACCAACATGGGCGTAAAAACCAGAAGAAGATGCTGTAGATGCTGTAGATGCTGATGCTGTAACACTGCATGCAGATGTTACCATCTCTGTCTTACTGGGCCTTCAGAGCCCATGGGCATCAAGCTACAGCTCCCACAGAGAATGAAAAAATGACTTTGGACACCGCAGAACCTGGCAGACGCCCTGTGACGACACGTTGAGAAGAATTCCAGAACTCCACCTACATGGTGCCAGGCTGGAGACGCAAACCTTGGTGTCTGAGGTGTGAGACAGGAGTGTCAACTACTCTGCCATCATGCTGTCCTTAACATATATAACATAATAAACATAATATAACGTAATAAAGATGTATACTCTGCAGGGTCTATGTAAAGAAAATCACACTGAAGGTAATGAAGACATGAGCTACAGTTGGGAGTTTTATAGAAATATGACAGTTTTTTTTTCAATAGCCACCGACAATGTTTAATAATCTATGGAATTGAAAATAAAGTGTTTATCTAGGACAGTGTCACAATAAGCCAGGAATCTAATCCAGGTAGCTCAGGGGACAAGGTTGGGACAGCAGAGCACTGCAGGGCACACGCTGAGTAATTTAGTGATGTCAGTTCACATAACTGCATGTTTTTGGACGGCAGGAAGAAACCAAAGGGCACTGAAAATGTGCCAGTTGGATGTATTCCAGGGCTGAGATGGGATTCAAACACACAACCCTACCGGGGTTAGGCGACGGCACCACCATGCCACCTCTGTGTAGCGTTATGTACTGTAGTGGGCAATGGTGCACACGCGCTGCCGGGGCTCAGGCAGTCCCAGGACATGGGGCTTCCTCAAAGCCGTTCGGTTCACTCAGAATCCGATCGGGGAGCGTGACCACGTTTGATGGACGGGAACTGAAGCCTACGTGTGTTTCCCTCCGTCGCTCACAGACCTCGGCACTCAACCGAGGAAGCCGCTGTCACTATGGGAACAGGACAGGGGGAAAGGCGCAAGGCTTTGTCATGAGGAGGTGTCTTCACCACCCCCAAACCACCCCCCCCCCCGCAATCTACAATCTATCAGACTGAAATTCCAATGCCACAACTCCATGATTACACAAAGTCGAGATCTGCATACTCAGAAATATAAGCCTTCCTGGAGATGTGCACACACACACACACACACGCACACAGGTGCTCGGGAAACACACGCCTACAGAATTATAGACCCGTGAGACACCGACCGGTGTAAATTACCCATGAACAGAGTACACAGTTAGGGCTGAGTTTTCCATGATTATGGATCAGAGAAACTCCTACTGTAGGACGTTTGTTTCTGTGTGGTAACTGTCGCCTCTGTTCCCGTAATTAGCTTTTAGTGCCACTCTCTCCTGCCCTCCCCAGGGGGCGCTCAGCCATCTGCTTTAATTAAACTGAGGTCCCACTGGGATTATGCAACAGAGCAGCACTCTGCCGTGTGTCAGCGGAGTCCTTACTCCTTTGGCTGCTCTCCGGGGAACTTCGAGGGTGCTGTCTTATATCCTGAAACACCTCCTTTCATTGTTTTGGCTCAGAAGCTCCCTGTGAAACACATGCCCCCACCCCCCACGTTTAGCTGGAGATAGCCCCCCCCATACAAAGAAAAGTGATTGGTTCTCAGACACTTTTTAGCAAAAGGAGGGAAACTGGAGTCTGGATCCAGGTGGGAAGAATCAGAATTAGTTTTAGGTGCTGATTTTTTTCTTAGTTTGATGGTAATTTTTGTTACTTCTAGGTAACGTTTGTCCCATTATTTCCTTCTGGCAGAAAACCGATATTTCAGGAACAACCTACCCATATGTTTTGTATCTGATATGGCCCTTGATAGATGCCATTCATTTTCTCTGTTACTCGTCCTACTCCAGCTCTGCTGCTGCTCATACTCCAGCAATTATGCTGATAATTCTCCGGCTCTGATGCTGGTTATACTCTTGCTCTGCTGATTGTCATACTCCGGCTATGATGTTGGTTGTGCTCTAGCTCTGCTGTTCGTCATGCTCATACTCCAGCTATGCTCATACTCTGCTCATGCTCCTGCTCATACTCCTTCAGCAGCACCTGATGTGCCCCGCAGTACCTGAACCTCCTCTACTGGGTGCCCGACTTATGATCTGGCTTCACAAATGCCCACGCAAAGAGGACTTTTCCCGTAGTCACCATCTGTAGGAACGTCTATGCCCAGGACCGAACGAACTCCCTGTAAATCACACAAACCTTTGTCAGATTCAAACACCATGACCGGAGGAGAGGCACAAATTTATCAGCGACGTGGCATGACCTAAAAAATCCAAACTTCCTCTCTCCACGGCCAGGGGGACCTGGCCTTTTGCTAAAACAATAATCATTACATCATTAAAGGCTCATTTAAAACATTAACCACAAAGCAGCCTTTTGTCTTTACTGATATAAAATAAAGTAGAATAGCATGACTACAAACCATCAACATAAGAGTTTGGGAATCAAATCACAGCAGGACAAAGGACAAAGCCTGGCCAAGATAAACAGAGATAGAGGAATGCTTTCTTTCCTAAACTGCAAAATGTTTATACATTCAGACCTCCGGTACATGTATAAATTAATAGATGACAAGCCATTGGACCAAAGGCCTCTGTGTTGACCTTCTTAATTTGAGTTTGGTCAACAATTTGGGGGGACGCAGCCAAAGAAAATAGTGATAGGAGAGAGATCAAAAGCAGACCCTCCCATACAGAGCAGATACTTAAGAATAACCCTCCACTCAATCACGCAAAATATGGACAAGAGCAGGATAACAAGCGAATAATGAGCTCTCATCAGTGTCCGAGTGTTAGGGACGGTTTCTGGGGAGGATCAAGTAGACTGGCTGAAAAAAATCAGAGTAGCACGGGGATTGGAGACGGCGTCACCTCAGCGGAGCAGATGGAATTAATGTTGCTGCAAGTAGTGGCTTTAATGAACTAAATTGGCTTATTGACTTACTTTCAGGGGAGGTGTGGGGGTGCAGTGGTTAGCAATGCTGCCTCACGCCTTGGGGACCAGGGTTTGAGTCCCTACTGCGGCTCTGTATCTGAGTTTGCATGTCCTCCCTATGCTGCACCCCCCAACCAGTCCAAAAACATGCTGAGATTAATTGGACTTTTCCAGTTGCCAGTAGGTGGTGAACAAAGTTTGCCCTATTATGGCTTGGTGGCCCATTCCTGGGATGTTCCCTGCCTTGCACCAGTAGCATCTGGGGTTAGGCTCCAGACCCCCTGCAACCCTGAGTAGGACAACTGGTTTCAGAAAATGGATGGATTTACTTTTAAATTGCCCGTCCATCCATTCATTGTTCAAAGCCACGTATCGAGTCTGGGACCTACCTTTAAATCATAAATATAGTCATGTACATTAAACTGAATTCCAAGTATTTAAGTGAGTATTTAAGTGTTACTATTGGTAATAGGAAATACATCACATACAATCTGGGCAGCGATGAAAACAAAGGGAAATTGTGTTATTGGCCCAAAAGCCGGGTCACAGTGTTTTTGTCTGGTTGACCATGCATCCTAAGGCTGCACGCTGCTGGGTCTGTACCAGCCTGGGCCTCGTGGCTCAGGTACAAATCAGGCAGTAAACTGGACGGTCCAGGAGGACCCCGGAGGACTCGGGCAAAGAGGCCCCGCCGATGTGCGCTTTGGGAAAAACGTAAATAAATGCTGATTCGTATAAACACCAAAAAAAATCGCCCAAAGCTGTATGAAGCTATTTCGGATGGAAGCAATTAAAGCAGAGCAATCACCAGCTTCAGTAAACAGAGCAACCGGGCAGACTTTCTATTGTTTATTTATTTTTATAATTAACATGCTCGTTGCAAAGGACCACTAAGACGGGACTGAACAGCAATCATAATTCCGAACTGCGATAAAACGAACAAGTGATTGGATTAACGAGACGCCTGAATTTTACAGCAGGATACAGAGCAGCCATGTCTTGACTATTCACAGTTATTCACGATTAGTGCGACTTTCTCGTTATGACAAGGGATGTTTCTAATGGTGCATGATGGTGGTGAAGCTTTCAGTTTGATATGAAAAGCTGGTGTAGATCTGGGGGGGGGGTAGGTGTGTTTAGAAGATACGGCAGTGCTCAGGGACATTAAAATGGGGGCAGTGGGGTCATTTAAACGTTTCCATATGAGTGCCATGTTTTATTCATGCGGGACACATGCATATTCAAGTAGGGCTCGTGGGGCAGGCATAGTGGGCCGTACCATCTGAGTGGGCTGACGAACTACGGGGGGGGTCTGACTCGGGGTCATACCACGTACTAACGAGGGAGGCGTTAAGCGGCACCCCAGTCAATAAATGGGGGACAGCGTGTCAAGAGTGCAGCAGCGAGGTTGTGGAGAAGCATCTTCTTCAAATGCCGGCCGGTTCCTTTTCAGCGTAAAAAACAAAAAGAAATCGGCTATTTGGAGTTTTATAAGGAGTTCTTGCCTATAATATGCACTAGCGGCCAAAACAGTGGAAACGGCTCCAATTTTTAGAGATTGCAAAACTTTATTCAACTGTTGCTCCAGTTACTTATTTAATCATGCAGTGTATTATATTTTTTGTTTATTATTTGTTATAAACATTACCGGCAATATTTGTGTAGTAATTTTTAAAGCACAATGCCGCTAGTGTATATATTATATAGACTGGCAGCTCCTGACCAACCTGTGTGAGTCCAGACTTCTGCAAAAAATATCCGAGATGCGAGTTCAGAAAAACGTAACACAAAATGGCACTGCACACAGAAAATTTATTTAAACTTTACCTTTTCATTTATTTATTATGTGGCCTTTAGGATGTATTGCTAGTACTTTTTTGACTTTTGTGTCTTGATTGTATGGTGGTATGACATTTGACCGACGTAAGGGTTTGTGGGATGGATTACATCAGTGAGTCAGGAACTGCTTGTACATACTGTATAAAAAGCATTTTTAAGGACAGATCTGAGCTGTATTTTAGTCTTTAAATAAACGTGAATTATTCTAAGTAGCTGCGTAACTGAGTCAGATTACTGCTAAAAACAGACGTCCTGTGGTTTGTATATAATTGGTACTCTGACCTGTTATTGCACACAAGCAGACGGGAATGTGATTGGTAGTTTGCGTAGATGCCAATAAATCACACCCTCCATTCCCGGGGGCGGGGCCGACCTCCCCAGAGCCAGCCCTCCCTGGGGGCCGATTTGGCACCCTGACGACACCAGGCGGGCTTGGGGAGGCTGTTTTTGCGCCCCCTCCCCCTCTCCACTCACCTCTTCTCAAGTCCTGATGTTGCCATGACAATATTGACCCCAGATATAAAACCAGAGTGATCTGAACCTGCTCTTTGTACGTGGGCCTGACATCGGGTGACGGAGCAATGGGGGGGGGGGGGGTAAGGCCTGTCAGGAAAGGGTCG
>JAODKF010000051.1:2775531-2786800 GCA_026779585.1 Mormyrus proboscirostris | reverse complement strand
CTGATCCTGTGATATTTCAAAACCGAGATGGAGAAAGTCATGATGCAGAAGGGTTTTTCGTAACATTATACTTTCCCCCCCCTTGCCCCAATACCAACCACACCTCCCCTCTCCCTCCTTTTCATCAAGTTGTTAAAGTGGGCCGGATACTTTGTTTACAGAAGAACAGCCCATACTGCCCAGCGTGGGGGGGTGGGCTAACCGCGACTCACCCTTAAATCAAATTTACAGTAACTGAATCTAAACAGAGAGGCTCTGGGGTGGGGGGGGACCGGATCACATTAGAGTTCGGCTCGCGGGCTCACTGGCCGAGTTGTGCTTGGCTGTAACGTAAACCGAAGTCTCGACCCTGGATCGTGTCTAATCTATTAGGCCGCTATGAAGAGAGAAGCAGCGTGAGGGCTTGTCGCCATGGAGACCGCTGCTGAGCATGCGCCGTGACGGTTCTGCGGTGAACGCTCAGCGTCATCATGCAGTCTTGCGCAGTCTTAGATTATATGTCTTCAGTTTCACTGTCATTCATCTGAGAAGTTCTAGCAGGACTGTGGGCTTTTTGCTACCTTATGGAAGCCTCCTTAGCAAAATGACGGCTCGGAAATATAAAATAAAATCATCCATCAATCTTCAACAATTCATATACAGGGTAGGGTTCTGATGAGCACATTCAGTTCAAGTAAATTCATTTTCATACGGCTCCTTTCGCAACAGAGTCACCCCAAGGCGCTTTACATGGGTGTGTTGTGACATATTATAACATCATTAAGACAGAAAAATACAAAAGCAGGGGAAAGAGGAGGCGAAGAACGAAAGAAAGCTGGATGACAACGGAGGAGAGGAACCAAAACCTCCCAAGTAGGGAGAAGAAAAGTTAAAGTGCACATCCTGGGAAGCACAGAGCAAGGGGGAGGGGACACCCTGGATGGGGTGCAACCCACTGGGGGCTCACACACACACACACACACACACACACACACACACACACACGTGCACACACGTTAAACAGAGACACCATTTCACATAAGTGCATGTCTTTACATCATGGGAGGATCACAGGGACCCCGGGGTAATGTGAGCGGGAGCATTTACTGCCCCCCCCCCCCCCAGAGGTACAGTACTGTTCAAAAATCTTAGGCTGGCAAAGAAAATGATGCTTAAATTATCCTCATGTTGGTGTAAAACTATGATATTATTCCTGCCAAAGTGTGTCAGCTTAGCCGTTTTAGAACTTCTGCTAAAATCAGCCCAGTATTTGCAGCAACCATCCAGTACAGCCACTATCACACCTCATACAGCTAGTCAATCTGTCACTGACTGTTTAACCAATTAATTTAATTAATTGATTGAGCTGTTGGTGAAATTTAACAAAGTCATGGAATGGCTGAGGTGCCCCTGAGGAGAGGTTTGGGAACTGAAGCGGTGTTCATCTAGCCATCCAAATAGATATCAGTAACTTTTTAGAAAACAGAAGAAATCATTACTAGTTTTATTGTGTTACTCTTAATTTGCATATGATCTAATGTTATATTGTGTTTTTAGTTCTAAGCCACAGTACACTTGCTACCCAGATAAACAGCTTTAAACATTTCTTTGGACTGCCTGAGACTTTTGCACAGTACTGTATGTTGAGACAGGGCTACCCAACGCGCCCCCATGAACATACAGATAAAAGGCTGGTTTGTAAAACTGCTAGCTAGTAACTAAATTAACCTTTTCTCTGTTCCGTGACACTGTTTTTCAATCATCTGGTTCTCTGGTTGATCCGTCATTCCATAACCACCTGCGATGTCTCTCCGTACCGAAGTGGACTCTTCTCCACCCACCGGGGCTCCAAGGGCGGAGGTGTGTCAGGTTCGCCGGTGCCGCGGGCCGAGAAGCCTCCAGCTGCGCTGGGCTGCTCAGCCCTCGCCGTGAAATGCTCACTGTGTGAGCTCAAGATGCCGTGGTCCATCCAGACCAGGAAAAATGTCAAGCGGTCACAGAATACAGAATACAGGGAAAGTTACTGTTACAGACTGACTGGTCTCCACAGGAGTGGATTAAGGATGCAAGATCACATTAAAGGTTCCTCTAGACTTATGTCACATCTCACTCCCTTCGGTCTGCAAACCGGTGCCGTTCGGAGCTCCCTCCACCACGTGAGGAGTGTCACTCCGGATGGTTCTCCTCTGTGGTTCCCTGGTGGTGGAATGAGTGTTCGAACCACATCATCAGATTCTCTTTCCATCAATGGGAAACGCCTGAAGACCCATCTGTTCTACTAGCTTGATGCCTCTTCACATTCCCTGAAGGTTCTTTCATCGTTGAATAGTCTTATCAGGGTCTTTGTTTGAAGTTGTCTAGCTCCTGCTCCAGTCCTGGGGTCTGTACTACCAAGCGGGATTACTGGCTTATCGGGGTAACTTGTCGCATTTAAGGTAGTCTGGGCAAAATGTAAGTGAACGAATATGAAGTCCATTTAAACTGTGGTACCTTAAATCCGACAAATTACCTGGATAAGCCAGTGACCCCGCTTGTACAGGCCACTGCTTACACTCGTACCTGGACATTCACGGGAAGCTCAGCCAAGCTGCACTTACGCCTAGTCGACTGCTTGACAGCATGTATGTTTACAATGTGCTAGTTACCTCGTTTTGGACAAAAGCATCTGTTAAATACATTGAATGTAAATATCAAAGTGTGTCCCGGCCTCCTTTTCTCTGCTTCTAGGAATGGGCTCCATGTTCAGTGTTACCTTATTTTAGATAAGTGGTTATTAACATAGATGAGACATTGATTTGACTCTATTATACAGGCAAAAAGCATAGGGTTATGAGAATTTGAAGCTCAGATAACCTTTTTTTTTTCCCTCCAGCGTGCCGTAGGTTGTCTCGCATCCTCAGATTAAGGAGTTTTATACAGCTCTGCCTCAATTTACCGTCAGACTCCGAAGTCACGTTTTAGCGAGCTGAGCAGCTTGTAAACACGGCTTTGGCTCATAGCTCGGTAAGCAGAGTTGTCTTAAGCAACTTACTGGGGTAAAACGATACGCTTTTCAAAGGCCAGCCTAAATTCACTGAGCGCTTCAAAGTGGGGAGATACAGCCTCCACTGTTACCCGAAACGAACGCAGCACGACAGACTTGGAAACAGAGATTAAAACAGCTCAGTACTGCAGAATGTGAGTGTTTACTTGGGGGGCTGGTGAGCCAAAAGATTCACGTAATGGATGTGACAAAGTATCATCACTAATGATGAAATTATGCATGAGATTTTAAAAGCAAATGGCAGATATTTTTGCAAAATCTGAATGAGCTGCATGGATAATCAGTGCAAGTAATTAGATTATCCACTAAAACTACCTATAAAGCATAATTAGATGACGTTTGGATATTCAGCATTAATCTATGATATAATCTATATTCATGTCCATATCTTATATTTCATACTACCTTATGATCTACTGTAGTAAAAGTAATGACCTGCAGAATGGACACCATCATGTTGGCAATAATCATATAAACAAATACATTTATCTCAAAGTTTAAAAATGTTAGTTTAAAATATCAAAAAAATCATAAATAATGGGTAAATGACAATAAGCAATATGGTAAACTGAGCAGAAATTCCTGTCTTCTGTCGACTTCCTGGAGGTGCCACGGGCAAAGCCCATCATTCAAAAAGCGTTTTATTTGTTTGCGTGGAAGCCAACACCCCCAGGAAGCCGCGGACGAGCGGTAACAGAATCCCTAAAGGATCGTTACAGTCGCGTAAAAAACCTCACAAGGTCACCGCCAGGTAGCCCCTGAGGGCGACGCGGACCGTCGCCCCCGCAGACAGGGGAGGGATAGCGGCCGAAAGGCCAAAAAACAGATGGTCACTAATCACCCCATGTGGCTAAAACACACAGGGTCCGAGCGGGCAGACGCCTGCTAGCCAGCCGCCGTTTACTCTTATTGCGTCCGTGGCTCCTGTCCGCCACTTTTTGATGTCCACCGTGGCGGAAAAAGCCCACGGCGGGAATCTCTCTTGACGACAGAGGACGTTTAGTAGGACGAACCGGTGGAGAAGCGGTCTGGTTCTTCAAAGACTTCAGATGCCAACTTTGTTTGGTCTCCTCCATAAGGGCATCAAATAGGGAAAAAAGCCTTTAAATTTTGTATTGGAATACCCCCTACATCACTAGGGGGGGGAGAAAGCTTTTCTTTTCAGTTGGAAATCATGTGACGCAATGAGATTTTACTCCACCAAAGATGACGTGCCTGGATGTGTGTCATGACACCATTTGATGACATTCATCCATTGGGCCTCCGTTGGGAGGGAAAACGTAAACAAAGATGTAAATGACAAGAATGGATGTGAAAAACATGTAAAAAAATACTCAGAGGCTGCTGTAATTTTTCCATTAACTCTGTGTCATTAATGGACGACCTTTAAATTCTCTGAAGCTGGCAGCTCGTCCGGGTTTTTGCCAAGGTGCTTGAAAGGCTTTGGCAGATGTGAAGGTTTGTGTCCGTAAGGGACTCTCAGGCACATCATTCCCGACACGGCAAAAAAAAACGCAGGGATTCATTTGGACCGGCAGGCCGCAGCCAGACTTGTGAAATCCGGTCGTTATGACCAGATCAACAGAAGAACGGAAACAAAAGCAAAACAATACAGTAAATCCATCCTCCATAACTCACTAAATAAGATCTCATAGAACAATAGTTTTTTTTTAAGGCCTCTAGAACATTCCGTGTGAGTGTTGCATAGCGACCGACAAATAACAGCAAATACTCTGCTGCTCGATCAGGAGCTGAGTCCTCGTTTGATGGCGTTCAGGAGAGGAAAGAAGAAGAGGAGGAGTTCTGAACGAAGATAAAGGGGATCGCTCTTCGCCCTGGAACATGTTTAAGTGTAGTTGTATCCCTTCCCACGATATCTCACATGCACTCTTCATTTCCAAGCCTTCTCTGTGAACTTGGCCGTTTATCCACCGCTTGATGCTGACGTCTGTGGTCCTAGAAGATCACCAGGAAGGCAAGAGAGGATGAGGTCAGCATCATGAAATGTAAGAGTATAGGGGACAAGCCCGGTGCTGTTAAAAATGAGCATCCGGTCAGTGGTCCGGACTGCACTCGGACAGAGTCGCAGGTTTCTGTTAGACATTTGGTGCATGTTCTTCGGCCTTCTGACTCTCTTGGACACTAGAATCAAGGGTCAATTAGCCTGAGGAATCTCCGCAACCTCTGAGCAAAACAAACTGGACCTCAGCCTGTAGGTGTCACTTAAGATCCAGGACTCCATCACGCAGAGCTGCTTACCCGTGAGGCTGGGGACCGTATATCCAAACAGGGTAATACGGAGGCAGCAGTTGACCAAACTGTATGCTTTGGACACGCAGGGCACTAAACTAACAACCCCAGACATAGGAGACCACAGTGCTGCATGCTGATCCATTACTTTGCTTCATTATTGCAATAAATTATTCTCAGAATGGGAAACGCGCTGGATGAAAGTCGACACAACAACCGCGCAAACTAGTGTCCTGGGTGATGCTAGTGTTGGGGGGGGGGGTGGGGAGCATTAGACATCCACAAGTGCGGTCTTGGCCTAAATGAGCGTAATGAGGCATGCAGCACTACAGCGTGAAGAGGCTGTCACACCAGATTGCCATAGCGATCAGGGGTCCTTCCTGCACTGCGCTACATTGGTGAGATACTTCAGCCCACACAGGGGTGGGGGCATTCGTTTGCACCCCTTTCCCAGTGAAGGCAGCACAGAGGGTTACATTCCAGGAATTTGGCTGTTGGAGATGCAGGGTTGCTTGTGCCAGTTGCCCCCCCACACACACACATCTGTGAGGCTCGGTGATGGCTATCGCAGTTTTCTTTTACTGCTTTTAAACTGCCACCAAGAATCGAGCCGCATCTGAGCCGTAGCGCAAACTAGCGGTTTTCCACTGTAAATCGTCCAAGCCGTCCCCATGCTGACATGGGCTGGAAATGCGAGCAAGATGGTTGCGTCCCACCATCTGATCGGTTTGAGATGTACGGAGATTGTGGCGTTCGGCGTTGGTATGCATGGATTACTGTATCTGAAGAGGAAAAGGGCATATTCTGTATATGTCATTATTCGTAGTATCGCACATCACATATGTATCGGTGCGTGTTCCTGAAAACTGAGAGCTTGAACATTTCCAACCACCTACTTAAAAAAAGTACTATAGAACAGCTGAACAGAATGGATTCGCGCTGCGAATATACGCAAGCAAGTGCTAATTCTACCGGCGTTAGATGCTCACGTGAGATGGCGATTGTCGCAGACGTGCTCGCGGAAATCAGCACCTAATAAATCATGATGTGCACCGTGTGGACAGTAAATAAGCGTCTCTTTAGCGTTACATCGCTGTCACTCCCCAAACCCGGCGGCGTCTTTTCCGAGCCGATCCTTCTACAGGTGAAGCCAAAGCAAAGTGGGATCGTGCTGTATCTAGTCTTTCTCTGCGGTGCAGTTTTCGGTTCCTGTCTGTCAGTGAAAAAGCGACTTTTGAGTCTCGTAAAATCTTTGCGAGTCGGTTTGCCGGTGGAGCCACGCTGGTTCACGTTTACCTGAAGGCCGACGTCGATGCCGCCATTTTCCTGCTTGCGTAACGCTCAGTTCCGATCCTCTGCTCTTTGAGTTTGGCAGCGGGCGTGATGGTAGCCAATGGTGTGAAACAGCAAAGTGGGACAAACAGATCACGTGAGAAATAACCACTAAATTAAGCTATTAACAGCAGTGCCAAGGCTAGGGTCCGGAACAAAGGCTGGCTGAGGTATTTAAAACTAAATTAAGTAAACAACAGCAAAACACCACATAATTACACGCAATTATACATCAGCTAGTTTCCTTGCTTGCAGGTCTGCGGCTGAATCGGAATGACTTTAAACTTAGATTATTTTTTGTTTTTAAAAGGCTCCAACGGTGATGTCTTTGGAAACAGCTAGTACTTCCTCAACAGGAGCATAATTTAAAAACACTTTTTTTTCACATCACACGCTGCAAACTCAAAATGCCTCTTAGCATTATAGCAAGAAACCAGTGGGAAAATCCATGTTTACCTCAGGGGTGGTGTCCTACCACAAAATAACATTTTGCATATTTAGTGCTGTTGCTGTCCAGTTGTCCAATGACCCTCATTCCAACATGATGGTGTCCATTCTGCAGATCTTGTGACCTTTTATGTTCATACATTTGGGGTGTGTGTGGGTGTGTTATGATGCTGACTTGATAAGTATTATAAACAGGTGGCATGTTATGCTAACTTGCCATCTTGCAATGAGTACCGACAGACCATATTGAGATGTTCCACATGTTAAAATGTGCTTTACTTTGTCAGACTTTTCATAGAGATAGTGAGAAATGGTTATTATGGCACATTGATGCTGTCCTATGAAATGTAATGAAAATCCACTAAGTATTTTCCAAAGCTAAATGGATTTCTGGAGTCGGTCATGTCTATTTTGCGGGCAAAAAGGGATTACAGTCAAACTCTTCCGAGTCTCTTCCCAGTCCGACACTTTTCCTGATAGCAGACGAAAATCTCTCCAAACGAAAAAAAAGAAAATTGTCCAGACACCAAATTTCAGGTTTACGCTGTTGTTCTAAGCGGACAAAGGCTTCAAAACTGGAGCAGCAGCAGAGACAGAGTGCAAACCATGTTACCTGTAACATAAAGCAGCTCAGTAAAGCCAGAGGTGATACTTTTTTTTGTCTCTTCTGATGTTTCATCCTGTATCCTGTTTTTTTTTTTTTTTAACAGCCTTGAATGTCTCAAAGTGAAACTTTGTTGGCTCCCTCTGATGAACTTTAACCCCCGGCCCAACAAAAAAAAAAATATATATATATCGATATAACATATAATGGCTCCCTTCCTGTGCTGTAAAGGCAGCAGTAAAGAATGGTAATTAAGATCGCCATGGCAACGTAGCCCAGCAGGCCGGCAGTGAAGTGAACACATTCAGGACTTCAAACGAGAAAGTGCCTGGATGGTTTAGGTCCCGGTGCTGGGCCCTGGTTTGAATTAAGCCCCCCCCCCCTCCCCCCGCTCCACGCACAGATCCAAGCTCACCCGGTAGAGAGAGGGAAGGAGCAAATGAGAGAGAGAGAGAGAGAGAGAGAGAGAGAGGGTTGGGGGGGGGAGAGTGGGCACTGGTTCCCAGTCTTCTGGGTTTCATTAGAACCAATTATCTTATCTGTTTCATCTCAGCGCTGACCTGGGGGCTGGTGGGCTGTGCGGTCACTATGTGGACCTGCTTATTAAACCTCCCCCCCCCCCCCCGCCTCCAATGATTAAACATTTTCATGCTTTTGTAAATAATTTTTCCATTCATGGCCCTCAGGGCTATAACAGCCTATATACATGCAATTTATTTTGTTTGTCAGAGAGAAAGCTGTTTTTTGTGTGTGTGCCGGCCTGTATGTTTATGCGTATGCACGCACGTGTGTGTGTGTTTTCCTCATTTTTAGGACCTCATACAGTGGATGTACGTATTCCTTGGTATAAATTGCCACGAGAAAGGAAAGCGGTTGTCTTTAGATGGGATGTCGGGAAAATCATGAGTATTGTTTGCTGGAGGTGTAGTTTTCTGAGGGTGGGAAATCCACAGCGTGCGCTTAACAGGGTAACGTTGTTTGTTTGTTTTTAAGTTGATCATATCGCGTCTCTGCTAGGAATTTGCTTGATAATGTTGGCAGTTAATATAAACTCATAACTCGGTTTGGAAATTCCTGTCTCGTGACTTTGAAGTCCGAGTTGTGCGAGGACGATACACCCACAATAATCTCAACATTGAACACAGGTTGTGTTTATGCTAATCGGCGTAATGCATCGTTACATATGTAAAATACATTTTTCATTTTTAAAGTGCTCGCCGTTTGAAGGCATTAAAGCACACTTAAAATAAGCTAAAACACCAGAGTTTTGTTTGCGGAAATGCTGTGTAGTAAGGTAGACAGAAGGTCGCTGCTGGACCGTTATAGCTGGCTTTGGCTTTCGTCGCTATAGTTGTACTATAGTGTCATTATATGAATGAGTAGCGCAGTAAAATGTGGCATAATTGCATAGGCATGTTCACATATTTTACCCTCATTACTCCCGGCAACAACGTTTCGCTGGGCGTCAGTTACACCTCCCCAATTGCCTTATTCACGCCGTTAGGTAGTAGTGTTAAGAGTTTTCTAACTTTATGAATTAGGACGGTGTCAGGACTCCTTTCAGAGTGACTGGAGTCACTGGGCAGCCAGACATCAGACGGTTTCATGTAATTTGTCCCTTTTGTCTGCGCAGTTGTATAAATAAACACAAATAAACAGAATGCCTAAATTTCCATTGGGATTAATGAAGTATCTATCTATCTATCTATCTATCTTGTGCTAGGAACAGGAAAAAAAATCGAAAAAGTTCTCTCGCTGTTTCTGGCCTACATAAAAAAGCAAAGGATATTAATATCATGTCATGGGAAATACCACTGAACTTCATTAATTAGCTGTTTACACAAAGCGGAGCTTATTTGGCTTCATTAAAAGCATTTCAGCAACATAAATGGTGAAGGTCAGCGAATGTAATTTTGCCTAATTGGTTGCTGGATGAGCCAAAGACAGTTTCGCGGGTCCCCGCCTCCCCCGTCGCGCGGGTAATGATGTCTGCCGGGCTTAACTTTACGTCTCTTACCAAATGGCAGAACAACAGTCAGTCCCTAAACCTCATTGTCAGGGAACCAAAGTGTTTTTCCCCGAGACCTGAGACTTTGTCCTAAGAGACTGCGGCTCCCGTACAGCTTTTATGGTCTTATTAGGCTGATTTACGGGGGTATGTGATGCCAGGGTCTCGGGTGAGGATAATGATTAAAATGCTGAGAAAGAAAGATTTAACATTGCTGACTCCATGTTCTCATGCTCCTCTCTGTATACAGAAGATCATCCCTCTGGGAACGAGGAGGTAAAAGTCACACATACGTCGGAAAAAGTAATTTCGTCTTTGCGGTCGAGCATAAACTGCTCCGGTTTTTTCGTGTTTTGTTAAGGTGTGTCCCAGTAAGTCACACAAACAAAATTAAAGTTTACTGCCTTACCCGCGTATGAATACACACGACGTGCACTGGTATTAGGCAGAGGATTACGGTCCAGTAGGAAAACAGGTCACGTGCAGATCCGAAGGTCCAGTCCCGATCGCTGTCGCACGTCTCTGTGGCATTTTCTGCGCCGAGGGTCGGGCTCCTGTGACCGCAGCCTGTGTGTGTCTTTGATTAACTGCCACCAGCGTGGTAATGAACCCTGCCGCGGGTCAAGGGAGCACATGCAAAGGGCAGTGGGGGGGGCACAGCCCATAAATCTACAACAAATACGTGTTATGGATAGTAAAAAACGTATGTAATGCACATATATAAACAAACCTTATTTAAAAGGCCCGTATTTAACATTTCATTCTGACATTTATTATATGTCTATCCTTAAAATTTTTACCCTGGTTTAGGTGGCTGTGCTCTAGTGTTACTGATATGTTGGCCTGAAATTGAGGTACAGTATGTCTGAATCATTTGAATCACTTATTTATTTACAATGAAACAATCTGAATGGACAAAACAAGGCACATCTACCATCATCTCCTAACATTTTCCCTCCAGCATTTCATTGTGGCTTCCCAGGTGGTGTTGGGGACATGCTGGACGCTCTGCAGGTCACACCTCAGGCTTAGTGAACTTCCCAGTGCACCAGTGGATCCGTAACTGGCTTGCAACCTGAGTATTTTTACCGGGTAATTCACATTTAAAGTGAATCACCCCCCTCCAGCATACAGGCTGCCACATTAAAGAATCTGCTTAGATGTTTAAGCATAACAGGAGTTATGCTGGCATTTTCCACGAAATGTCAAAATATATAAGCCTTTACGTTCCAGCCTAGGATATTTCCCAGGGTGCATTGCAGCCTTCTCTGGCTTCCTTGATAATTCTCCACCGCTGCACGGAGCTCCTTGGAGGAGCTGCTTTGAAAGAAACACGGCTAGTAGCCTCCCCCCACCCGCCCCTCCTCGCCCCCCCAACATCTGCCACTAAAGGAGATAATCACATGTGTCACTGGGGGTCACCCTTTGGCTTGGGTGAGCACTGCAGTTGCTTCCAGGGATGATTACCTTGTCCTGCTACATTAGCTGTATCCTCACTCCGTGGTTATTTACCTTAGTCACGGAACCAGGGACCCGGCACAGCGGCCTGAAAGCCGAGAGGTATTCCATACCCCCTATGGGGGGGGGGGGGGGTCACCGTTGCAGC
>JAODKF010000051.1:2706345-2731345 GCA_026779585.1 Mormyrus proboscirostris | reverse complement strand
AGATGATCCAGCGTGCCAATTGTACGAGAGGCAGAGGAATGGACACAGGGATCTCCCAGGATCAAACATACCTTCGCCGGCGGTTACCTGAGCCAACGTGCGCTTCACGCCCGTCCAGGATCCTCCAGAGTCGGTCCGAGGGGAACCGCGACTCGGCCTCGTAAATCGTCTGGAGCATGCTGAGCGCTCTGGAGGCGCGGCGTCCCACGCACGCCAGCGAGCGGGCGAGCAGCTCCCTCTGCTAATGACCAAACAGTCGCACAGTCTGGGCACCGGGGGTGGGGACGGTTGGGGGGGGGTGAGGAGGGGGTTACTTTTCACTTCGCTTTCTTTCTTCGGCAGAAACGTTCACTCTCCCTGCCTGAGGTCCTCTGCCTGGCTCTCCCTGTCTCTCAGCACTAGATGAGAGTCAAAATGTTGTCACCATGTAGCATTAAAAGGAGCCCTTGGCTGGTTATTTTTAGCACCCCCCCCCCCCGAGTCCCTACGGAACAACACTTGGCAAGAAGAAATATACCCTGCTTCTAACCCTAACCCCGCGAGTCCAAGCGGCTATCTTCCCTCCCACCTCCACCCTCTCTTTCAGTGTCCGGTCATCTTGAACGCATCCCCCCCAGGCACTCTCCTGCCCCCCGCCACCGTCGACAGGGCACCCGCTCATTTGCATGTGAATCGGGCACCGCGTGGCATGCAGGTGACGGGAATAGAACGACGGGCAGCTCGAGACGAAAATAGGTCAGGCGGAGCGAGGGGGACCGAGGCGACGTCGACGTGTCTAAAAATACCACCACAAAAACACAGCTGTCACTTCTCAACCCCCCCCCCCCCAGTCCCCAAACACGTCCTCTTCACCCTCACAATCTCCAAAACAAGCTTAAATTTAAAAAAAAAAAAAAAACCTCACATAAAATTAAAGCAAAAACCCGCTTTTTCACTCTGCTTAAATTTACTGCAATATTACCCTTCCGAAAAAAAACACCACAGCCTGAGGCCCTGGCAGGCAGGCAAACACCCCGCCATTGTTAAAGATACTGGATCCATGCAAAGGAGGAGCTTTTATTTACCCCACACAAGTACCTAACCTACATCCTTTAAAAGCTGAGCAGCCTGTTTATATAAGGCGGCCGATTTCATCCTCTCTCAACAGACTTCTCCTCTTTAACTTTGCTGTATTTTTAACTGACGGTCCCCCTGCAAGCGCTTCACCGGGCCGGGGATGCCACACATCACCCTCCCGCAGTGCAAACTTTTGTGTTTCCCTTCCCACGCCATGTTCATTCTCAGGCAGTGTTCCTGCAGACGCCAGCGAGTGGATCAAAACATAAAATACACAGAAAAAGGGTCACTTCCTTGAGTCAACAGAGCCACTCAAGCATGTTTATATAACTTAATTGCATTTTGGTAATGTCACATAATCGCGCTTCCAAAATATTCAGCTGTTCTGTAACTTCTCCTTGCTGCCTGTAAGAAATGAATATTTGTCTTGCTGCAGAAATATGTTGATAGATTCTATGAAGTTTACTCTCATTGCACTTTTATCTTTTGTGTTTTTTTTTCAGATTATACATTAAATAAAAACAAGACACTAACTACAGCAGAAAACAAATACCAAGGTATCATTAAATGCCCACGCAAGAAGAATCTGGGGCTAAACAGTAAAAAATCATAAAATAAGAACTTTAAAAAAATTTAAAGAATTTACTGTGCTCTGCATTCTGACTTACAGTAACATAGTAATCTAAGCCTTGCAAAGACCAGCGACTTACAGCTCAGGTTAAAGGTCTGTTGTATGCAGGTAATAAATCTTTTGTGTGATGGATTTGTACATAACACACTGAGAGTGCTACACTGTACCTTTAAAAAAAATCCATCTTTTCGCATAATTTGACATGTCTCCCCCCAGCCGCAGGCAGCAAAGCACTTGGGCTATTTTTAGCTCCTGAGCTTCTCTGCCTCGGTTACGGTGTATTGTTTCGGCTGGCCAAACATCTCAAGCCATTCCCCTTACCACCGCAACGGCACAGCACTGCATCACCCAGGGTTACGTATCAATTGGCCATCTATATTATATAAGCGAAGGATCACAATGTTATGTAAACAAAGATGACCATGCAAACCTGACTATTAAGAAGGGAAATTTTATTTTATAGTAACGTTTCAGTGTTTTCGTACGTTGCCCCCCTGTTTTGGATAAACAGTTCTGTAAGATGGCTGGGAGGTCGGACATCTTGACGTTTGATCATGCAGATTACAAATCATGACACTTGTAACATAGTTTGCGTGGTTTCTGAAGTATAAAGAGTTTCGTTAAAATTAAAAAACACTGTTGTGCTGATCACTTGGGAAAACAGCGTGAATTTTTACAGCTACTGAACGTCCAGTGGGAAGCGTGAAAAACCGGCGGTCCAATCAGCCGCCGCCGCCTCCCACGGCGATGTCAGTCACCAGAGGGCCGTCGGGCACCCCAAGCCTGAGCCACAGGCCCCCCCTGCCCGCACGGCGGCGGGTGACTCCCCCGTGGGCACCGCGTGACTCGCAAACGTGAAAAGAGAGCAGATTGGCGGGGGTGTCAACCAGGGCCCACCGCTCGCTTACGCGGCCGCAGCCAGCCGGGCCGCAGAAGACGGGGCACTTTGGAAGATTACGACGGCATTTCAAATGCGAGCATGCTTTATTTGCCCAAGTACATTGGAATTATTTTGTTTTCACATATCCCATCATGCTCTCTGTTGATATATACAAGTGAGAGTGAAGCTTGGGGTTCGAGCACAGGGTCAGCCTTTTATACGGCACCCCTAGAGCATTTTTTTTGGGGGGGAGGGGGGGAGTTAACGGCCTTCCTCAAGGGACCAAGAGACATGAATTATTCTGCCAAGGACAAGATTCAAACCAGCGACCTTCTGATCACAGGCACGGATGCCTAACCCACTGAGACTGAACCAAAAGCACTCCAGTGCTCAGTTAGGACCATTTAAGGACAAGGTTACGTATTCAGCTAAAGTGGGTCCATCCCAAGCGAGGGAGGCTGGAGATTATCCCTCCTTCCATTCGGTCTCTGAGGCGCCCCAATGTCCAGAACCAGCTAAGGGATTGTGGGATTGCAGGCAGACTTGGGGGTAGCCCATTTGCGCAGAATACCAGGGGCCAAAGACATGGCTGCATTCGTTTTAGCCCTTCTGCATCGGTGTCAAACCCTGTACATAAAGCGTTTAGCCATGAGCGTCAGCGGGCCAGTCCGGTCAGCCAAAGCTCCGCCCCTTTCATCCAGTCAACGGTCAAAGGTGACCCAGCCTCAAATCATCCAAATTTAGATGCTGGCAAATATAGCCATTGCCTTCAGAAACTGAGAAGTCCCTCGATGGCCCGGGGATTTTTTGTCAGGCCAGTCCAACATGTTTGTGTCACCTCCGTCTTTTTCCGTCTTTCGGATTTTTTTTCCGAACACGGAGCAAGCGTGGCAGATTATGATTCTCAATGGCCAAACCCAACCCCACATACCAAGCTCTCCCATAAGTCAGCTGCTTGGTAAAATGCAATGCAAAGATTTCAGAGCAGATTTCTGTAAAAGCACATGGTAAGATCACTCAGTTCTAAACATATGTCACAGTGTTCATGACATTCTAAACAAATCAGACTGTTTTAACAAATAAAATCATGTCCCAACTATACATAAACCCTGACACATCCAATTTGTACATTTACTGGAGGCTATAATTGCAAGATGGTCCTTTGTAAAATGTCATCTGTAATCACATCAGTAAATCCTGAGAGCTTTCCTCTCCCACCATGATCATTTAGCAGCCGTCACGCAAAGGAGCCTGAGGGCCCCTCGTTTCACACAGTGCTCGCACCTGGATTACTGGGCTTCTCCCTGGGGTGTCATTTTTCTCGAAGTCCTCACCCCCCCCCCCCCCCCTTTTCTAGAGCGAATGACTCAGTCGGGTAGAAGTCCGAAAGTCCGAGCCGGAACGGTACCGGCTGGACCTCGTGCGGAGAGGCGCGGGATTCCCGTTGCCGGGATGGACGCCGCCTCCGCATGCGGGGGGACAGAAAGTTTGTTTTTTGGTTTCGCGAGCTCAGCTGAAACTGGGTCAGCCTTCAAAATAGAAATCTGACAGCAAAGGGACAGGAAACCTTTAATCTACAGAGTGTGTTCTGAAATAATCACAGTGGTATAATAGTGAGCCTCTCCAGGAAGGCTTTCATTGTGCTGACTAGTTTTAATGTTACCATATACAAACATTTTTAATTACGGCATTATGTTTATAGTCTGTAGTATTTAGTTTCTCAGGCTTCTGTTGCTATTTGGGAGCGTAAGAAATATTTACATAACAAGAAAAAATAGGTGGTATGCGGATGCATATTTACATTTAGTTGCTTGGCAACGACTTTCGTCATTTACAGACATTTCGCTAGAGTAATTCATGTAGCGATATCCTGCGTAGAGGTGCTAGAGCAGGAAGCTCCGGGGACTCAAACCAGCAACCTTCAAGTTGCGAGTCTGCGCTTAACCCTGGCGCTACCCGCAGATGCTGACGGCAGTGTATGTGTGTGTATGTGTGTGTGTTGTGTTCGGCTCAGTCTTTCATCATAGCACCTTGGGGGAAGCCCCCTTCCCCAGGGGGAGACAGGCGGAGAATGTTGATGCAATCAACCCTAGGAGTGTCACATGTCTGCCGGAGAAATTACCACTAAATCCCTAAAACACAAACATTGTCAGCTACAATAAATTTACCCTACATTCCTACATTTTCTTAGCCCTACACAGTAAACGCCGATCTATAAAAGCTCAGGTGAAATTAAGCTTCATTGCAGTAAAATTAACCCAATGCTGTGGCTTCACCCTGAAAATACTCCTCTCTGTAATGCCGGAAGCAGGTCGGGAGAGGTCAAGGTCACATGGAATTGCGGTTGCCTTGGCGTCGTTGCATAGCGACAGCGGAGTTCCCTCATTAACGCAGTCAGGGTGAGCCATGCATTACCTCAGCGTGGCCAGATATGCGCCGCTAAGGATTATGGGCATTATACCCCTGAAGGGGAAGAAAAACACTCAAATCCTTTACCATACAGTCAATCACATTCAGTATTATGAGACGAAGAATTATGATGTCAATGCCAAAATCTAATTATGGCGTACACCTGCAGGAAAGCTGCAGCTAATGACCAGAGTCCTGGGGCTGGTTTGGGGGGGTGGGGGGAAGGGGGGGGCAGTTCGGACACTGCTTCTGCTCTGGCTCCCACGCAGCGCGGAAAGCGCTTTAAAGGAACACAACACATTCGCCGGCTAAACAGCGACATGTTTCGTCCCATTAGTCAAAAATGAAAGTAATTTACCACCACTGAGGAATACAAATGCGCAGGCTGTGCAGTCACACGCAGCCCCACCAAGGCCTGCTGCTGTTTTACCAAAGGGACCCTTCAATGGCTTTTGCTGGCAGAGACCTCAGACGTTAAGTTACGGCAAATTAGAGGATTTCCAGCTGAAGGTGGGTAGGATTGTGGGAAGCTGTCGAACACTATCTTGACCTCGCCTCCCATTGCTTCCTATTGGGTAAAACTGGGCTGATTAGAACCATAATCTGTAGTTGCAAAGGCATTCCTACATAATTCACTGATTCTCAATGGTAATCATATATAACACATGTTTTTAGCAAATGTCTTTATCAAAAGTAACACACATTCGCGGGTTAAGGGCCTTTGCTCAAAGGCCCAGCTGTCGATGATGGGATTTGAACTGGTGACCCTCCGTTCACAGGCCCCCGCTGAGCCACACACCAGCCCCCCCCCCATCAAACATTTGCTACTTCTATTCCGTTTCTGCTCTGAAGCATCAGCAGAGTACAAATCCCTTTCTGTTTTTATCCTGTTATACTGTAAAACCGTGTTCTTGAACCCGAGCCGTTGCCACCCCCGCAGATAACCCTGCTCCAGTCCTGTCCACACGTCTCCCAGCTGGCTAATATTCACCAGACTCCCGCGCCATCCTCCTCACCGCGTTACCCCACCACCCCCAACCCGGGGGACCATCGATTTTCGTCTGGGGGACGGATCTGCTGGAAAAAGCTTTTTAAAGCTCCGTCGATTGTCCCTGTTTTCCCAGAGGTTATTTCCAGCCTCTGACAAACAACCTGCACCCAGATCCAAAATAAGCAGGGGGGTGTTACGCAGCAAGAAAAGACACCCAATAATATGGCTTTAAAAACTGTGGCTGAACCGCATGTTTAAATGCACAATTCAAACAAAAATGCAAATAAATACTGTACACAGAAACATCAATATCAAGTTATAATATATAGGATTGTGATACTCTTCATAAGTATGGATGTTTACCATATCCTGCATAAATACCCTGATACCCAAATGCACTGAAAAATTCATATACACCAATCAGATGATCCCCTTCACTCTTGATAAACAGAGGTCAGGAAAAAAGCTGGTCCTACGAAAGAATTTCGGTGTAGCACCTGGTTAAGATACCAGTCGATCCTTTTGCCAGGGGTTCGCTCCTGCACTTTCCTGGCCATAAGAAGGTGTAACAGGCTCCCCAGAACCGGAATTCCCCCTTCGGAACTCTTGACCTGCATCCCGTATGTGTCCAAGCCGAACTCCCCGAATCCACCACGGTGAGCGCGGTGTATGCTTGTGATTAGTTATATTGGCCATGGAAACTCTGCTTGATGTTTCTCGTATTACCCTGATAGTTTAGGTCAGGCCTATTCTCGAAACCTTGCCGGGGGGAGGGTTGGGGTGGCTACTGACCCCCAGTAAAACTCCCCAGGGGAATTCCCCTCGTGTTAGGAAGCTCAGGCTTCCTTCTGCGCCATTGTCCCTCCAAGTCGACCTTGTGCCGCTGTTTATTCTCGCATGACGGCTCTTCCCGGGGGGGGGGCCCGTGCACCAGGCTGCTCTTCCTCTTCAGGACCACACCCAGAAGGCAGGGGTCCATGGCAGCCTGTGTCACCCTTCTGCTCGATCAACTCGGACCCCAGACTGCAGTGGCCTATTAAAAGGCCCCGCCATTAGTGCCCAGTGAGCTAATTAACGATGTTCTCCAGGGGGCGAACTGGAGCCCTGAATGTTTGTCATGGACTGAAGAGCACAGTAACACTGCTTAGCAAAGATTTTGTCCAAGCAACTAAGGGGTATCTTAATTTCAGAAATGCACTCTGCATACTGATATAATTCTTTCAGAATGCATGGATATATTAAAGTTTAATTCAGGGAAAATACATCTTATTTCTATCTGTGAGCATTTTTTGGTGATCAGATGCTGGATGATGTTCTTGAAACCAAGTACAAAAGAAAACCATAAACTTCTACCTTTTATATGAGTCTCTTCCATTATGCACATATACTGTATTGCAAAATATGTATTGCAATAAAGTTTAACTGTCACTCTTTATTTGTTTTTATTGTTTGTCTTTTATGGACTATGTAAGGTGACCTTGGGTTTTAGAAAGGCGCCCACAAATAAAATGCATTATTATTATTATTATTATATTATTATTATTATTATTATTATTATTATTACTCAATATCCTTGAGTAATAGGGAAATTTCGATTGGATATTTGAATTCAGCATAAAAAAAAATGCTGTAAGATTCATCTGTTTCGATTAATGTGACAAAAAAGAAATGAAAAATTTGCTGGCCAGTGTAATGACACACACACAATGGCAACTGGTCCCAGGCAGCTTCGCCTGACACATTCCTCATGAATATAATCCCTACACACCAGAATCAGACTAACCACCTTGTTTTCCCAGTGTACGATTAACTGGGTATTAATTTTAATTGCGCACATGAGCTGCAGCGTGCTATTCCTCCCAGGGGTCAAAGGTCATTCTACTGGCTCAGTGGGGAGCCAGAGATAACTGCAGAGGTGGCCGGTCTGCCCACAGCTCCCAAAAAACACCCCTCTTGCACTTCCACTTCTGCTCTGAAGGGGGTGCTCTATCCCCTCTCCCCCTTTAACTTCAGTTACCTTCAGTTGGAGGGAAGGGGAAAATATGGGAAAATACAGGAACAGATTAAGGAGCGTCATGGCCTCAGGATGCCTGTAATTGCTTCTATGTGCTTCTTTCCCCATGCTGATAAATCCTTAATGAGCATCTCCTGCTAGCAACATTTACACACACAGCTCTGTCATGCTCTTATAAATACACACACACACATGGCCATTAGTGTCTCATGCATTATTCACACGGGCTTGCAAATACGTCAAAGACTTGCTGTCCTGTGACTCGCACCCGTGCTCACGGGCGAATTCCATCTGTATCACATTCAAATGTATATTCCTGCAAATGCAGAGTAACAAACACGCTAGCAGGTGTTAAGCTCTTTTAAACTGATGCTAGGCTCCCATTGTCCCCACCCAAATTCAGTTGTTGTTCCTCAAATATAATAAGAATTATGGAATTATACAGCATGTTTTAGCTGTTGCACACATTTGCTTTGGGCTGGCCTTATAAATATCTGATGTGACCTAACAGAGCTTGAAAAATTGATTCTTATCTACCGATATACAGAAGTGCATGAAAATTTTATGCGAAGAACACTGCTGGTATCCATGTGCAGCATATATTTGGGCATGTGTAGATAATGTGAGCTTTTTTGGCCTACTCACATCAAAAAGGGTAGCTAAAATACCTGACTGGTCACGCCGAAATTGTCAAAGACCCACGGGGTCAGGCAGGAAATCCCTGACCTATCAATCAGGGCCGTAAAGACATAATGTCTGGAGATAGGATGAGTGATCTCAAAAACATTTCAAGATGTGACAAGAGAATGCCCAAGTACCAGAGCAGGCTGTTTGGGTGAAATATGCAAATGAGAGGAATCGAGAACCATTCAGTTTTCAGTTCAACATCCGACCTGCACCTGGGTTAAACCACAGCACCCACCTGTGTGGGCGGAGTCTCAGTTTCCTTTCAGCACACAGACAGGCAGCTGCGATTGGATGACATTTCATTAATGCACTTACCACTGTCGTAATGTGGCACAAATGTCATACATAGCATGTAAATTTTAATCAAGCACAAGACAAGTCGCATGAGACGCGGATCGGGATGGGGGGGGGGTGGGGTTGGTGACACTGGGGTCTGACAGCTGCCAGTAGAGACTCACAGCGGTACATTGACCAGGGATGCGCATGATTCATTTCACATTGAGAAGGTTCCTAGCATTCCGGAATAATCTTCCATCTTGAACAGAATTGCATTCCGGACTGCCTGGCTGTCTTGCTGTCACTGGACTGGCAGGGAACACATGGGTTGCACTGAATAACTGAACATCCCATCGTCGGGCAGCTGAGGGGCAGAGAGCCGGTCTGCCTCCAGACTCTAAATGAAGCCCATGTACCAGAACAGGCTGGTGGTGCGACGGTCTGGCCTCCTCTGGGCAACCTGCCTGCACTCCCCCTCCACCACCCACCAATCAAAGATGTCCGGATTCCCGGCTGCTGGAGGGAAGCCGACCGTTTGCCCGGCAACACACATTCCAGCTACAGAAGCACCTAAGGAAGTCCGCCATCATTTCTGACGCCCCCTTTACAGCAGCGGAGTTCAAATTAACCTTAAATAACTGTACACCGAAGCGGACGTCATCGCGACTGCGGCATAGGTGTGGTCTGCGAGCCAATCAACCCCCACCCCCATGTCCCAGGAGACCGACAGAAGCAGGGGGATGGCTGCTCTTATTCGCTCCTGGGAGAACAACATGTCACCATCACTGGTACCATGACAACAACAACAATAACAACACGCTTAAGAACCTTGCATTCATAACCCTGTGGCAGTTTCCAGGAGTCTCTTAAAACACAGTCTGCATGTTAAATTATCAAGTACTTCGCTCACCACAATACTCAGATAATAAGAAGTCCAGATGAGTAAAGTTAATACTGATTATCTCTTTGTTTCTAAATACTTATTTACATTGTGTACATTGAGGTGGTGAGAATAATCTGTAATTGTGTCTGGAAGGTCATTAGTTTGAATCCCATGGCAAGCAGAGTGCTCACATCACACCCCCGAAAAATACCCCAGGAATGCCAGAAAAATGGCTGACACTGTGCTGAAACGACCAACCCCAAACTCATAGGAGAGCAAGTCAGGATATGCAGGAACACTTCATCTCAGGGCTCACCCACTACGAGCAATTTAGAGAAGCCAATTCACCGCATCACACATTTTTGGACGGCTGCAGGAAACCCACGCAAATATGGGGAGAAGTGGAACACTGAGGCACTCTGCATATCCATATTCACTCTCTATTATCACAAATGTAATTATATACTGTGTGAAGACAAACACGTAGACTGTGAGATTATACAAGTATCATCTGAGTATTCCGCCTGGTAGCATTCTGATTAACAAAAAAACACATTCCGTATAAATCTGCTTATACTAAACAGAAAACTGATCAGAAGGGCAACCAGCAGAACTAATAAAGACTGAAATTAAACATTATTCTGCTCCTTATTAAAAAAAAAAGTATAACAAATGCACTCCAATTAAATTTATAAAGCAGATTAAAGATCAGAGTAATCCAAAGACAATTAACTGTTTAATTAGTCAACACACCCGAGGTGTTTATGTATGCTATGAGACAGTGTTGCATCATGGCATGCAACGCTGCCAGACAGTGTGAGGTTTGCGGCCCTTCCTCCTGGGACAACTTGCCTGGGTCTCTGAAGCACCTCGTGACAGTAGATAGAATCATATTTACCATCAGGGTAAAGCCCTCCTCAAGGATCCGATAAGGTAGCTGGTGGGCGGCTCGTGATCGAAAGGCTGCTGGTTCAAATCAAATCGGGCTACGGCGGAAGTGTAGTGTTTGCTGGAAATTTGGACTGACGAGAGTAAGCAGGAACAAGTGGATGCGACACACAAAAACTGCGAGATAGTTGGCAAAATGTGAGACCGTCCTCTTAAATGTGCGGCACAAACGAATAAAAACTGCTGCATTGCATACTAGATAAATCTATGTGTGTCATCCCCCCAAAATGACCCCAAATAAGCCACAGAATAAGGACATTAATTATAAATTCCACTGCGCTGTGTGATAGCGCTTTCTTTCCTGTGTTTTCTCCCGCACAAAATGTCGCACGGTGATGACAAAAGCTTCCTGGGGCCTGATGGTTAAGCGCAATATGAGCACAGACCAGTGGAGGGGGGGGGGGGGAGACCATCATGCTTGGGCACGAAACAAGGCAACCAGGCCAAGTGTAAGCAAGTCCTAGAATGGATGAAGCCGCCCTGAATAAATATGAATATGTGTACTTCACCGTACTTGAGTTCTCGTGTAGTTTCCACTATTGAAGACCAGCTCCAATACTCAATAGCAGAAGTACAGAGGATGGTAAAAAAAATTCCCCTGTTCTTGTCGTGTCAATGGAAACTGTGTTCCTCTCGCCCCAACATATCGTAGATACATTGGTTGCATCCTTGCTGGATGGGATCGATCCCATGATTCATTGCGCCCCTAATTTGTTCTCAGAAAGCAAGTTAGCAAGACCGGTCTTGTGAAGACCACTAGTACGGTGTTTGCGTTCTCGGTATTGAGATTCGCCCTGTGTCTCCCTGCTAGCTAATTAGGGTTAGGGGACACATGCGGATGTTCACGTTTATTTACACACTGAACAGCTAAAGATCTCATACAAGCAGCAGAGAAAGCATGTAGGAAAATACCCCATTTTACAAACCCACAGCTATTCTAAAAATTTCCCCTCTCTGTTTTCTTGAGGGTGATGAAACTAAACTGTGCCTGGGAATGACAGATGACGAAGATGCGAATCGAAGACTTTAAAAAACGGAGATTCCCCCTTTCTAAAAAAAGGCCCGGATATATCTGTACACTAAAAACGACCACCGAGAAGAAAGCGAAAGGCAGAAGCGGCTGATGCCGGGACGCGAACAGAGCCCACGTTTACGCCATAAAAACACACCTGTGCAAAAAGTGCCAAACTGTCTACAGTTAAGTCAGGAAAAATATCGAAGCGATCGCCTCGCCCGTTTCATATTCGTACCTATAAAGTGACACATTTTGTAACGCCTGTTTATCATACGGATGTCAAACAGCTCCCTCTGGGACCGGGGCGTCCCCATCTCAGCGCTGCGTTCCGACAGCATGAGAAGCAGGAGATCAGAGAGGGGACCCGCGGTGTTCGTAGCCAAGCCGCGGCGTACCTCCAGCACATCTTCAGCCTCCAAAGGATGGATATGGAAGCTAATCTTCCTCTCGGCCTCCTGGGGACACCCCCGCGCTGGAAGCCCGTCAAGAGGGCTCCCCTGACGCTTAACCGACGGTTCGTGTCGATGGAAACCGCAAGGCGATTTCCCCTAAAGGCTCTGGTTCCGAATCTATCTATAAAACCTTCCCTTTGTAAAGCTTTCGGAATGATTTTGTTCCGTGAACCAGCATAAGGTTATATATAACCTTTACTGTGAGGACATGCAACATTTAAAAAAATCACTAAATCAGCATGCCTTTAAACATCAGTGCATTTATCTTGAAATCAGTTCATTGCATGTCCGGTTTTCCAGTGATCCGGAGCGTTTCCCAGGAGGCCGAGGCTGTGCGGAAAGGCAGACCGCAGACAATCGGTGAGAGACAGTTTGCCGTCAGCGATTCAGGGCGTCTTTGGAATGTGGGAGGAAGGAAGAAACCCAGAAAAAACCTGCAGACACACACACAGCTGGAGCCACTTTTGAAGCTGCACCACTGGAATACTAAATAAATGTCATTTCTTAGGTTTTGTTTAGTTCAATTTAAAAAAAAAAATGAAAGTTCATGTCTTCAAATAAATTAATACTAAACCACTTTTTAATTTAAGAACATTTCCATAAAGCACTAATTTTAATAAGGACTAGAAAATACTTATAAACATGATAAACATTTTATTATTCTATTAACCGGGGGTGATTTTAGGATTTGATTTTTAGGGGGTCAGCCCCTATGAAATATGGCACAAATCGCTAAAAAGGACAAAAAATAGAATCTAGAATTGCCTGTGGTATTAAATATGTAAAAGATGCAGCTAAAAGCAAAACTCAAATAGTGTTTTTAAATGCCAAATTCCAAGTTGAATGTGCGTCACCTTATTAGGCCAAATAATACTGTCACAAATGCTTACATATTTAGAAACAATAAAAAACAAGTTAAAGAGATGAGGACCGAGGCTCCCAACTCGGAAGAAATGCAGAGGACAGCGTCACGCGACAGGTGACGCAGAGGAGCCGGCTTGGCGCTGCGCGTTTCATCATGCGCTCCCCTGCTGATCTCAGGCGGCCGAGCTCGCCCGTCCGCGCAGCATCGCCCCTGTGCCCGAATACAGGCGCCCCCACTCATTCGCATGCAGTCGGACAAAAGAGACATATATTTAAAAACGCAGCTTTGCAAACCGGGACACAGGGAGCACCACAGATGAATGTATTTTACAGCGAAAAGGTGCGTCATACAACACGGAGACCCATCGTACGAGCCCGGCCAGTACACCTTCACCTTTTATCATTGCCTGCTGCGCGGAGATGTTACACAATATTACTGTGTATGTAATCGTATATGCCATATGCTCTGGCCTAACAGTAGATGAAATAAAATTAGACAGTAGAACGCAGGCCTACTTTATTGTTTTACTTATACTTGTATTTGTTTATTTAGCATGGTTTGATTAGATTTTATGTTTTAAACGTGGTATAAAACAAAAAGTTCACAGTAGCTTAAGAACTGCATTATAAAGTTCCACTCATCTATAGTCGTAAATTCACATTCTGCGCTGAAACTACTCACCCCCAAGGGAAAATAGACTCCACACATTGCCCCCCATAAGAAATCCTCTGATTATCTAATATTGTGTGTGTGTGTGTGTGTGTGTGTGTGTGTGTGTTTTACCATAGGAATAAAGCAGTACAATTGATCATTCTATGAGATCAGCTTCCACATGATAAGCGCCCATGTGTAGCCTAACATTACTACTCAAAGAAGCACTAATGATTTTTCGATTTGAAACAGGTGAGTTTCACATAACTGTTTAAATAATCTTAGCATATAAATGTATTTTCACTGCCTGCCTCCACAGATAGGCCTGCCTATTTCTCATAAATTCCTGTATGTTATTCAAGGGGCAGTTACCACCATCCATACATCCATTTTCTATACCCACGTTCAGAGCTGGAAAGTTCAGGTCCAGAAAGTAAAATCCATACCAGGATTTTGTTCCAATTACCAGCCGGCTGATTATTCTGTAACTGTGAGTCTATCCTCAACTGGTTGGTTAGAGCAAAATCCTGGTCTGGAGTTTTACTTTCTGGACCTGCACTATCCACCTCTGCCTGCTTGTCGTAACTTTATATATCATAAATCCTTCCTGTTTTAGCACGAGCTGGACTTGTTGCCATCAGATAAAAGCTTAAGGATAGATGGCTAGCCTTCCTCCCCCATCTTTCCAGCCCACGGGGCACTCCCATGTGACACAGCACCACATCAGACGGCAGATAGATAACAGCATCACTGAGCAGGCCTCTCCTTACCCATCTGTCCACACACTTCACATGTCAGACTCCCGCCCCCACTCCGGCAACCCACCCACCCCGCACCTGACATGAGAAGCCCATCTGTTAGCCACGCTCGGCCAAGAACGCGTCTTAGTTATGAAATTATCACTAAAGTAGATCACAGGAGGTCTAAAAATACACTCCCGACATAATGCTGTCAAGTATAAATGTCAGATGAGTGAGGGACTGATCGAATGATGAAATGTCACCCAGGAATTACCCGGGGGGGGGGCGTGAAATAAGCATCCACAATGTCCGACAAGGAACCTCGGCGTGGGAATTCAATAGAACACGGCAAAAAAACAGACTGAAACGTCTGACTCAGTTCACAGAAGAATCCTGATCCCCAGCTGTAAAGAAAATGGGATTCCAAAAAGTTTTTTGCAGCTTTGGGGGGGGGGGGGGATATGAAAACACCATTCACCACGAATTGGGGATATTTTTGACTGCTAGTGGAATTCCAACCCTATTGTCCAAACAATGGGGAGAGGGAGACGAATCTGAACACATCATGCTGGAATGTGTAGCTCACACTGACACAAAGGCCACGTCCATTTATGTGCCACGCGGCGGCGGCGTGCTCTTAGGTAACCCTGACCCCTCACGTCCCGCCAAACTTCCTAGCTCTGCATAAGACAAAAAGGACGGTAACACACATACAACATCTGTCCAACTCAGACCAAATCTAATTACGCTTACCTTTAAATCAACCAATAAAAAAACAGGACCCGCTGTCATTTGTGATGTATTAATCTTGGAGGCCCCGAGTATTTCAAAGTCAATAGTATACATAAAAAAAAACATTTCAGGACGAAAAATGAATCATGGCAATGGAACCACAAAGGTCATGAAAGAGCACTGAGACTGCGAGACCTTGTATGTTTACAAGCTATATAAACTCAAGATATTAATAGGATATGAATGTAGATCATAGCCATCCACCTTCTGCAGAAGCCTAAATTTGTCACCATGTCAGTTAAGAGGCATTAGAAAATTCAAAGCTAAAGATGCCAGTGTTCAAGATGAAAAGCCCTGGAACGACACGTACCTGAATATTCAGGAGAGTTCATATTAGCAGAGGCAGGAGAGCTCCTGTAGGGAGATACAGCCACCTGTTAGTTGTGAAGCACCGGCAGCTCAAACCGCTGAGCAGCAGGCAGGTGGAGTCAGACCCACGTGGATATTACACCTGGAATGATGCACCTGCGGACCGAAGCGTCCGCCACCAAAAGGGGTGGGGCGATACGCACTTGCGCACTGTGACCAGCAGAGGGCGGAACACACGCAGACACCTGATCTGGTGCTCAGGGCTGAATGCGCAGACCTTATCAGATCACTCTGCTGCAAGCTCCGGGGACACACCACACCATTCTAGAGCAACAGATACCAGCTTATATTATTTCCTAAAGCACTAAGTGACGCTATGTGTACAAACATTGGCAGAGAGTACACCACCAGGTGTCCGTTTCTGGTCTGGGTCTGATGCATAAAGATTGCACAGCCGTACGTGGAAAAACACAGACAAATCTAATTTACCTTTAATTTATTATGTGAACCTGCGAAATTCAAGAGAAACAGAAATATCAGCCCGTGAATTTTATCCACACTTTTTGTGTGATTTTCAATTGTTGCCCCTTAACTGGTTACAGGAGAAGCAACCACAAAGGCAAAGTTAAGATTACATTTCAACACTGTCGAACCAAAGCCTCGCGGAACGTTTACCGCAAATCCCACTGCTGACAAGCTATAACTTCGTCCGTACTAACTAACCATTAAGGAAAACCTATCTACTCATCTGTCATTAATTTATCTCGTATGTGACCCTCGTTATGGTCCTCGTGAAAATTACAATGTAAGACCACATTCCTGTCTCCATCTACCATACATTGCCTGTGAATCGGATCACGACGGAACCCCAAGAGTTTAATCCGGAATTTCCAGGATCAAATTGGAAAACCCTTTGGATCACAAATAATCCTGCTCTGCTAGACGACCCATATCTGGTGACACACATTCGACCCGACTTCTATCAGAAACAGCTGGTAAATTATACAGCTGCAAATTACCGCTAGAGCATCACCCTGCTATAAGGCAACCATCATTAACTATTCCAGATGGCTTGTGATTCTACTGCCCCCATTTGACGAACAAGCTTTCCTGCAATAATAATAATAATAATAATAATAATAATAATAATAATAATAATGCATACAGAAGTACAGAAGACATGCACTAAGCGCGGGCCCATAATTTTCATCATCTCTCTAATTTCTTTCTTTCAAAACAAACACAACTCCTAAACGAGTTAACTCACTTTTATAAAGGAGTTAATTGAAACAGTTGTCATGCACGATTAAACAAGCAACTGTTCCTCCGTATACTGCATTTTACCCCAATTCAATTGATACAACGCGCACGTATATACCAAGGTCCCATTTGCTGGATGCTAATCGGGTCTATTTTTAGTCCAGACATTGCATCGTTCTCGCGGCGCAGTGTGCCCAGAATATTTCAAAACATATAATTATACAACGTTTATTTAGATGAAATACTGATCTCCTGTACGATAATGCTTAGTGTTTGGATTGACCATTAATAATTTGTTTTTTTTTTCCGCTGGAGAGCAGCAACAACGACATCTTACCGCCAAAGTGTTTTGCATAGTATTTGTAAAGGCTAAAATATACTGATGGATTGAATAAATATTCATTATATGCGGCTAAAGATAAAAAGTTTTTTGCTTCACGTATCAGATTTGTCACGGAAATCGTACACGTTTAACGATTACTGTCTACTCTTGTTGCACATAAATATGTATGTCGTTATTCATTTCATTAATTATAATTACATGCATGTTACAAGTCATATTTACCTCTACAGTAACCACAGGCACATTTTGTCACGATGACTGTAAATTACCAAGGGTATTTTTTAAAAAACCATTAAAATATTTGCATTATCGCTGTTCTCTCATTTAATTCAAAGTTGGATAATTTGACCAGTTCGCAAGGCATAAATCCGCAGAGAGAGAAACGCGCATCACTGTCTTACCTTTAGCTCTGCTGCAGTTTGAGTTCACAGGGAGGATATACGACTGTCCAAAAGACGACCAGGACGGCTATTCCCGTTGTGTTACAATGTGCATCTCTGCGCCGCAATCACAACGCAGCGCACGAAGAAAAGCGTCTGGGGAAGATGGGTTTTCAAACCGCAGCGCCTGCTATAGATGCGATCGCTGCCTGTGGCGGCATGAGTACAGCGGGCTAAAAATAGCATCAAAGTAGACAGCAGGGCCAGTAATATCGTTTACACAATGGAGGGAAGCGAAGTTGCCTGCCTCTTCACGTAAACGCGCATGTACTCCTAAATAAAACCTGTAACACTGCCCACAGCTGGAAATACAGCCGAATATATACGTCATGAGTGATTCCACCTATTCTTTGTAATAGCTTATCTTTTAAAAAATGTTAATTATATAACGGACATCGGCTTTGATTTACAGTATTCAACAAATGGTTCCTTTTGTGTAAGTTTGTGATTTACAGAATGATCGATTATGCTCGGAAGTAAACGTACAGGAAATGCTAATCATGTAATCATAAATCCTAAGTGGACGAGTCGATTAGTTCATGTTTACCATTTTGTCTTAAGGGAACGGTTGTCCTTATATCCTACAGAAAAAATACCTTTGATACTATTCAAATGGCGTGATCTTATGTAAGATATAGCCATTTTTAAAAAACGATTTTAAACGCTGACACTGCTGCTCTTTAATGACTGTAAAGCATACTATTTCTACCAGAGTAACGTACAGAGTGTCTTCATCCAAGGCTCTTCTATGTGAACGATCATGTGACCACTCGTTCACAAGCAGTACCTTGTGCGCTATCAGCGACATCTAAATACAGATTGTATCTAGTAATTTCAAAACTTCAGCGTTTCTCTGGTTTAGGATGGTTTGGCTGGGGCGAAATAAAATATCTGCTCGGGTATCACAGCATTCCATGCGCCTACTACTGGTTAAAGATAAATACTACTAGTAATGTAGGATAATCCGATTATTTATGTGGATTATAGTGATACATTTCAATTCAGTAACTTATTAATATCGTTTAATTGCGATCCTTCGATTGAAGATGATACAACATAACATACAGCGTAAACAAACTGAACATTTTAAGTGTGAGTGTTTTATAAGTTTAATGGCATAAAATACTTTATTTCGGAAGCAAATAGCAGTAGGAATATAGTTATTTGGCTAATTTAAATATTGTGCTCCAATACGCGTGTGCGTCTTATTATTGACAGTCGTTTAGACAAGTTGAAGAAACGTCAAATGCTGCTGAAGGTAAGTAGGAATTTTAAGAGATACAGGAAAAGTTCATTTCTGAAGCGAATGAATCATCTGTGACGTTTCAATGAACAAATATGCAAACAACCTAAATCATAAAGCTAGCAAATGAGCAATTAGCCTTCCTTGCAATAGATACTTGTAAGGAAGCGCAACCTGGAAAAAAAATAGTATCTATTACGGAGTGTAGGCTGTTAGCCATTAAAGAAACATGCAAAGCCTTCCACTCCTTCCAGTACGCTTATCAGATCGACTTCTTGAAATGAAACATGTAGGAGAAGTGGTTTAAGTGTCTTTTGAAAGAAGAAGCAGTGTTTTAAGACTATGGGGAGCCTCGTGACTGTAAACCACAAAGAAGCGAACGGAGCCTTGGACTATATTTACCTGCAAAATTCTTTGCTTTGGGATATTAGTGGAGCGCTTTATTGCTGGAAGCAGGTAGACGTTCTGCTAACATTTACTGTAACAGCAACGTTGCGACAACAAGCTCATGTAGCGTATATATTAATAACTTGTACTACTTTTAAACATTGCACAAATCATTTACAAAGAAGTTGAAAATTAAGGGCTTTATTGTGAAACACGTACGGTTTTTTTTTAGAAAAGGAAATGCAACTGACCAGCACAATGTGGTCAAATGACTGATCACATGTTACGCGATAGGGTTTGTCAAGCATTTAAATGCTTCACTAGTGGGAAGGCCTGTTAAGGACAAATAGAGGCAGGAGCGTATTAAGAATTATTAACATTATTAAACTGTCACATTTTACCCGCCGAGTTGAAAATAAAATTGTACTGTACTAGAGCATCTTTACCCTTCTGTAACGGGTATTAACGGTTTGAATCAGGGGTAACTCCTTTGTTGTAAATTCCATCCTAAATTGCGAATTCCTAAGGATAAAGTCTTTTAGAATTTGAAACGTTTCTGCTGAAATACCGAAGCGACAAAGAAACATATTTTTATATGAGATGGAAGGGCATAGTGCACGTTTTTCAGGAAAAGGGAACAGTTTCGGGTATAATTAAATAAAAATGTAACATTTACAGATTCGATGAAACACTCAGCAATGATTGAGGGTACATTAGAAATGAAAGCACTAAAAGTACTTGGTACGTATTATGAGCAAAAAGGTCGTCAGTGTGGCTTTGACAAGTCGCCTCCCAAAATAATCCACTGCTTTAGGATCTAAACGCTCTTGCTTTAAGACGCCTGCTGGTATGTATCGACTGGCAGGGGGGCGTCGATGTTTTTAATCAGCAGAGAACGGACGCATTTAACTCTGATTGGTGTATATCGGTCACATGGACCGCTTGGGCCAGTAGGAATCGCCTGCGCTGGCGTGTCGTTGGTTTTCTTTTTTAAGCGTCGTCATTACCGGTGAGATGACGCCAGACGGTCGCTTCGACCAGTGAGAGACGAGCGCTGGCGCGTGAAGCTCTCAACATGGCGACTTTCCGGACACAATACGGGGACTGGAGATACGCCAGTGTTTAGGCGACAAAATAGCATCTCCCCGTGCCGTACAATGTCTCGGGGCTAGCGGACGTAGCCTCTGCCTCTACGTTTTTAATAATGCTCGCAGAGGTAAGGCTGTTGCGGGGGCGCTGCTTTGGGGACGCGTCAGTTTGTTTTCCTTCCGCGCTCTCCTGTCACTGTCACAGCACTGGGTTAGCTGGTTAGCCGGGTAGCTACTACCTAGCCTGGGTAAATGCAGGGCAGCGGCACTCTTCGAGCCGGGATTACTGCGCCTAATGCTATAAATCTGGTTGGCTAGTATGCTGGGATTTAGTCCTTACCGCTGTGGTGGCTATGGACCGGCAGAAAAGCCCGAGATATCCACGCACTGAGGTGAGGCGCCCTAGGGGCGACATCCTAGCCCGGGTGGTGAGCTGCATAAGGAGCTAGGAGTGCAAGCCAGCTGGTCGTTTTATTATAATTTTTTGTCTTTCTAACACTCACGTCTCTGTCCTAAATATCGGGATGAAAAACTCTGCATTTCATTGCAATGCAAAGTAACCGGTTAATTAGCAGCGTTTGCTATTTAAACACTTTGTTGCCCTTGTTTGGTTTGGGGGGCAACAAAGTTGCCTAACAAGTAGCTGTCTGGCTTTAAGATGTAAAATGACCTTACAGTTATTATAACTGGGTGAATTTAGGGCACGTTTTCAAACAGGATGTGAAACCCAAGCGAGCAAGCCGGCTGTTACAGGCATTTAACAGGAGCACTGGGCGATGCTGTCTTTATTCATCTTTCAGGCAACGTTATTGCTTTTTTCGTCTTTACATTTTAACAGCTCGGTTGTGTTTTCGGTGTATAGATGTTGTTCGGTTGCTACCCGCAATAGTTCCATACACAGCCCCCGAGTTCATACCGATGCAGAAGGATAAAGGTGAAGTAACGCCACGCCGCCCCCAGTCGCACACATAATAAAAATGAGAATCAAAAAGAGCCCAATCAGACCTCAGAAACTGCCCCCCCCCCTCCCTACAGACACACCACAACCTGCTCACAGCGCTTCCAGACTGGATTCATTTTTAAACACCTGTACCTTCTCGGGTTATGCCTTCAGAGAAAACCGTGTATAGCCGCCATGCCCTTTAAAACATCGGAAACGTCTTGGTTACAGTTACAGTTCAGCTGTCTTGCGTCACCTTGCCGGCCGGCGCTGTGTGAAGTCTGCATCTCCTACCTGATTTCTTGGCCCGGGACCTCGTCCATGCCTAGCAGATTGATATTTGTGACCAGGGGCTGCTTCCTATCTGCTTGTGTAATGACTGTGACCAGGATTTGTGTAAATCGCTCAGTCTTTTTTGCTGCATGGTTACGGTTTTAATTATCTAAATTTGGAGAATTATGAATGTTTTCTGGTATGGAAAGTAGTCTGTGGAGTGTAGTTGCCTGACTATTTATTTGCAAAATTTGTGTTTTCCTACATTTGTAGTAATACTTGTTGACCCATTCTAGTTGGAAGTTAAACGTAATATTAAAATTAATATCAAACGTTTTTTTTCCCGCATACTACAGGTGTGTTTGATTTTTGCATTTGTATTTATACCTGTATATATTTGTTACCTAGTTGCATTAGGCCCCACTTGTAACTTTTTAAAATTTTATTTTGAAACTTGAAATGGCTTGAACATGTGAGGAAATAACCTCCAGTAAATCCCTTTCCATTCCATGGGACGGAATTTTGTAAATATTCCAAGTTGCAAACATTCCATGGGAATTAACAGGAATATATGGGAATTAACTGGAAAATTCCCAGAATTTTGCAGCCCTAAACCTAATGCAGTTATTTAGGAAAACGGCCCCATGATTCAGTATGTTAGTGACTCGTGATGATTTCTCCTGCACAATCTTGAGACCACAGATGAGCTTTTCACCCCAAAGACACCTTCCACATTTCTGACCTTCCACATCCCAGTGTCCTGCTGAATGAATAGGATGTCAATGTCAGTGGCAGATAGGTCTTGTAATGGAACTAGTGAGCACTGTAATTGTTGTGATGCTGTATATATTACCTAGCGAATCTGCCAGTTTCCCTTATTGTTTAACCCTATGACATATTGAATCGGGGTTTCAAAACCATGGAATTCTAGGGACCTGGGCCTACGTTGAAAAACATTTTTTGCATAAATTTTTCTTAGGTTTTGCAGTTTTGATTTTGTTAGTGTGTTTTTGGTAAATCCGCTGATGGACATTCAGATATGTTGAAATGGACGGCTTGTTTTGTCCCAGCTCTCAGAATCACTTGTTTTTCAGTAAACAGTCACACAATGCAAGGAGCTCTGCAATTATGCAGCATGAACGCCCCAAGTTCTAATGTCTTTGTTATACTATGAAGTCCAGATTAGCACCATATAAAATTAATCTAGTGCTATGAAAAGTGCCATTTCTTTATTGCTAATTGCTTATCTTAATTTGTAAAATAATCATTAGTGTAATACTTTAATTAGCATGCAGGACTATTATGGAACAAAGTGTTATCCTTTCTCCAGTCGTACGTTTAGTCTCAAAGAAGAGTTTGGGCTCAAGGGAGTCATACAACTACAGAGCTTTAAAGATAGTCTGAAGTGCTGTGCTGTGGGTAGTTTTGGTGTCATTTAAATGCTGGAGATTGACCTTTGCATAGTGATAAATCCGGCCCTGCAGCACAGATAAGAACACGAAGAGTGTGGTGAATGTGAGAGAACCATGGTAGTCTATCACCGAATCCTGTGTGTGCCTCTGTGATCCTAGGAATTTGAATTTCTAACTAAATCTGAGTAACTGTCACGCATGTTAACCCGTGTGTCTGTTACCGTCATGTGGGCTTCCAGTGCCAGAAGCCCGAACCAGTAAATGCAGCATGGTGGTATTTGAAGCTACCATTGTGGCGCTGCCTTTGTTTGATAACCTAGCTGCGCTATAAATAATGGATTTTATTTATTTTATTCAACTTTCTGTTTCCAGGGCTGTTACTGCAAATGTTATAATTTGTTTGAGTGATGCAGTGCACAAGAAAGCAAGCTTGAGCTCCCCAATTCCCACGTGGACACACATTGTTTTGGACAAGTGAAGCGTTAGGGGATAAAAATGTTTGCAGTCTTAAGGACGTAAATACCCTGAATTAACAGATTATAAAGAAATACAAGTTGTTCAGATAAAGTTATTTGTGAAGACTTAAGCTGGTTCCCGAAGCCTGGCTGATGTAGCAGGAAGTATTGTAAGGTAACATAATAGTGAAATACCTTTAATGAAGAGTCACTGACCTGCAGCTCCTGAACTTGTTCCTTAATTTATGATTTATAAGTTTGCTGTTTATTTATAGTCCCAAAAGCCAAACCTGTAGCTGAACTGGCTTCGCTATTGTGAATAATTTGGATGGCGTAGGTTGCCGTGGAATAGGGCAGCCCTGTGGTTCTGTGCACATGCCCATTCTTAATTCTGCAGTGGAACCCGAGCCAACATTGGCATAAGATCAAGACGGGCGAAGGTCAGAAGTGGCACTTCGCAGCGTCCATGGGTGGCCTGCTGCCTCGGCAGGTGGCACTGAGGCCTCGCACCTCCAGTGTCGGGGGCTTGATTCATGTCCGCAGCTCTGTCATATGGGGTTAGTGCATTTTTTCCCCCCGTTGTGTGGGTTTCCTTTGCGTTCTCTGCTCCCCCCCCCCCCGCGGTTATGATAATTGGGATGTTCCGTGTCATGTGCTCTGTGCTTCCTGGGATTGGCTCACTGTGAGGCTGTACTGGGTAAATGCTTCTGGAAGATGGATTGATTGACTTCTCAGCATGGTGAGTTTTACACCAGTGGGATAATTGTTTGGCTGAATATTCGCATAGTGTGAGCCGTCAGGTTTAACCTAAAAAAATAACCTAAAAATGCCTCAAAGTGGTTTCTTACAGGATGTTGAAAAGGTTTGGTTGCCTTCACGGTAGGATATGGCGGTATGTGGGAGGGGAGAAGGCGGGGCTTATTGTACAGCGCTAAATTAAGAATGAGGTGCTTTGATTCATAAAGCAGCAGTTTCCTTTTGTTGTCAAACAGGTTGGTGCGTACAGGTGTCGCGGTGGGAAGGTCATGAACAAACACGATCAGGCAGCAGCTCCGTGCTGATTTGTGTCATTAGATTAAATAGTGCGTGTGTTTGCGTGCACGTGTGCTGACCTGCCTCGTCTGCAGAACTCGGCCCTCGGTTATGTGTGTCTGTGCGTTTTCTCAGCACAGATATTGCATAATACCTAATGTTCATATGTGATACGTGTAGTGTAATATCACCACCGTCTGACAGTCTGAGAGTCTTTTGTTACTTTAGTGCAGAAGGGTTTAAATGGTCCTTAATTTTTTTTTTTTTATTTTTGCGGGTGCAGTGTTTTCAGCAGCGTGTCCAGCGTGGTTTCCTGATGGGACAATAACAGGATAACAGGAAGCCTGTGGATATGAGCGCGTACATCCCTGAGCGCAAGCCAGTCGCTGCCCTGTCCTTCAGGGCGGCTCGATAGCATGCCTCGTCACCGTCGCACTCGGGGCGTAAAAACCGTTATTTGGGCTCTTTGTCATGTGCCTGTGGGGGGGGGGGGGGGGGGGGGGGGGGGGGGGGGGGGGGGGGGGGGGG
>JAODKF010000051.1:2678547-2698208 GCA_026779585.1 Mormyrus proboscirostris | reverse complement strand
CCCCCCCCCCCCCCCCCCCCCCCCCCCCCGCCCCCCCCCCCCCCCCCCCCCCCCCCCCCCACCCCCCCCCCCCCCCCACGTGTGGGGAAACATGGGCCATAGGCGTGATGAAATCAGCCGCCTGACTCTGAGTCGCTCCGTCTTTCAGTCTTTGGACGACCTCTCGTCCGCAAGCTCCGAGGAAGCTTTCCAGCTGCACGCGTACATCTCCGACACCGGTACGTACGCCGCCCTTGTGCAGGATGGCTGTGCTGTGATCCGCCTTACCATGTCGCAGGAGTTCCCAGATGTGACGATATAACCAGATGGCCATCAAAATAAATGCCTTATTTACTTGTACAGTAGATATTTCGGGGGAGGTTCGGGGAAGGCGTACGTTTACCCAGGGATTTGTATTATTCCCATCGCTCTACTCCCATCTCCTGCCCCCCCCCCCCGAACACACCCTGTCCCCTCCTTCGCCAGGGGCCTCTTGTTGTCGTCTGAGATCCTGTCATTTCATCACTTTACTTTTTATTCTGTTTTTCCTTCTCTCATGATCCCATCCCTCCTTTCCTGCCTGCGCCCCCCCTCCACTACATGCTTGGCTGCCTCTCTTTCCTTCTCTCCCCCCCGCCCCCTTTTTTTCTCACTTTTCCCTCTGCCAGCTTTAGTACCTGATACTTTTTTAAACCAACTTCCCGTGGCAGGCGTGTGTAATGACCACGGGAAGACCTACGCTCTGTACGCCATCACTGTGTTCCGGAAGAATCTGGACGGGAGCGAGGACAGCTGGAAGACCTACCGCCGCTATAGTGACTTTCACGACTTTCACATGCGCATCACTGAGCAGGTGGGTGATCCTGGAGAGAGCGGCTTGGTCAGACGACGGAACCTCGCTGAAGGGTTTTACAAAGCTGTGTGTATGTGTGTGTATGTATGTGTGTGTGTCTGTGTGTGTCTGTGTCATGTCTCCCATAGTTCACGAATCTCTCAACCATCCTGAAACTTCCGGGAAAGAAGACCTTCAACAACATGGACAGGGACTTCCTAGAGAAGAGGAAGAAGGACCTCAATGCCTACCTCCAGGTGGGGGGGCGGTGTTTGCTTACATGTTAAGGGCAATAAGGAATAAGGGGGGGTGTGAGGTTCTGCAGATTAGTACATTGTGCCTTTGATCAAGGTCGCTGGTTCAAACCCCAGAGTTGACAGTGATTTTACCGTTCAGCCCTTGAGCGAGGCCCTTATCTCCCAGTTGCTCCAAAGACCGTCCGACACTATCTTTGTACGCTGCTTTCTGCGAATGCAGAGTCAGCATTCAGTCACAGTGGATTCGTTTTTAAAGTCTGTGATGGTGTCCTGTCCGTGCCGCATGCAGCGTGTGTTGTCCTTGTCGAAGTGCGATTCTGCGCGTTCCCAGTACCAGCGTGCCGTACTACATATGAAGCTGGTTTATAGGCACTCAGACAGAGGGGCCCCCCACCGTCACTCGCCGGCCGGTAAAAGCAGAGCTGCTCAAACTCGACATGCTCGGATGCTTCGGCCTGTCTGTCTGGAGCACATCTGCCCTGCATCCAGCTAGATCCTCCCGGCTTCTGCAACGCTCCAAACGGTCCCTCTGGACACGTTACCGAGCCTCGTCAGCCAGAGGGCTCCCCCGGTTACGGGCCGGCCGTAGGCGTGGAGAGGTCAGCACAAGCGTTACGCTGGCCACACGTTGGAGGGCACGTGCCTTCGGGGTTTGCTGAGCTCCAGTGTCTCTTGGCTTTTCACACTGCGGTGTGAAGCCTGTCTGCTTATTTACTGCAGCCCCTAAATGGTTCCGTGGCTTCCGGCACTTTCTGTGTGATGGCATCAGCGACAGTCTGTTCGGTAAAAAACTTCCCATTTAAAGCATCTCTCTTTTCAGACCGTACTAATTCTGTCAAAATATTCCACTCCAGGGTCTGTGGACCTTTTTTAAAATTCTGCTTTTTGCATATACTGTTCAATGCATCAATAAGGATGTTCTTTGTTAATTTTATTTTTAAAAGTTCTGGAAATTCTACTCCATAAGGGAGGTTTTCTGTCCTGGTTTTCCAGCGGTGATCTCTCGTCGCATGAAAGGTGTCACGGATGGAGTAAAGATGCTTTTGTCTTGAAGTCGAGCCTCACGCCTTTGGGCTGTGCGGACTGGTCATGTGACTGGGGTGTGGCGTGCCGGGTGAAAGGTCACTGAGGCGATGCGCTATTCGTGCTTGTAGCTGTTGCTGAACCCAGAGATGGTGAAGGCATGCCCAACCCTCACGCCATACGTGAACGACTTCCTGGAAAACAAAGCCTATAGCAAGGGCAAGGGGGAGTTCGCGCGAAAGGTAGGAGTGCCACCTACTGTTCACGTTTTAAAATCACGATTTTTCTCACTTGTTTTTCTGAAAGTACCCAAAATGCATTTGTTGTTTTGTCTGGGGCTGAATGTTTTAGGTCTTTAGTGTAAGCTTTGCCAGTTATCACTTGCTTGTGTTCTGGGAATTTACGAGTTAGACTTCTGTGACGTGGATCACCTGATAATCTTAAAGAAAAGAATTAATTTAAATATAAAATGAGGACCCTTTAAATGGAAACGAGAAAGTCCTCCCATCTGCTGCTGCAGCTACATAACTGGCCCATCTTACTCCTAATAGGGTAATCAATCTAATAAGAGCCAGCTGGGCGTCATTAATGCATCCCGGTTGGCATGGTGGCCTCCTGGTTGGCTGACAGTATGTAGATCTCCAAGCCAGTATCTTATGTTTATCATATGTGTAGCTGTACGTTAGGGGGTATCTGGAAAGTGTGCGTGTGTGACGGGGTGAACGACCGCGTCCTCCTCCCCCCAGATGGACGTCTTTGTGAACCCGCTGCGTAGCTCCATGCGAAACGTGTCCAACGCCGTGAAGTCTCTGCCCGACAGCCTGGCGGAGGGCATGACCAAAGTGTCTGACAACATGGGCCGCATGTCCGAGAGACTCGGCCAGGACATCAGGCAGTCCATTTTCAAGGTGAGGAAGTGGCCACCAGCCGGGAGGGACGGGGGGCATTTAAAGACCGATTCATACTTCACTTTTCTATGCGCGCTTTCGGTTGCGGACGAGGGGACGTGATGTAGATTTTGGCCGCAGACCACTGTGGTCAATACACGTGTAGCCCAGATTTTTATGTCAAGTGGGAACCGTGCACATCCGTGCACATTGACCGCACACGTGCCAAGATCGAAAGGTTAGAGGAAGAATAGCTGTCATTGATGCTGCTGTTGTGAGCAGAGGAGTGAGGATGGTTGGAGGGAACCTGCAAATCTAATTTCTCATACTGTCCAGACATTATACCAAGGCGCAAGATATATTAAAAAGTGGCACTATTCCTGTGTAATTCAGTCGCAAGGATTTCAGAATACTGTGGTATGCCTTATTACCGTAATGTCGCAAAGGCCTTGACTATAACTTTTATGTACATTTTTAATGTTACCCATTTCACTACACTGCTTGAATTTGTGTTTTGTACGTCTGCCCTCTGCTGGTCTGGCGGAGTATCACTGCTGTATGGACACTTTGACCACGACCATCCGCATCCACAGCCAAATGCAGCATTAACACAAGCTGCTGTGTGCACAGCCATATGCAGCCTGAGAGTAAAGTATGAACTTGGCATAATTCTCCCTTCTTGGACGTCTAGGCATTTAATGCTAACTTCCTCCACACGGTCTTCTGTTGAGTACATTGGCTCACTGTGTGATTTAAGATGCGGTGTAGCATTTCAGTGAAGTGATATACATACATTGCGACGTGCGTATGAGTGTGTAATAAACACACACCGCTGTGTCTCGCCGTGGACTGCGGCCCAGCGAAGGCGGGTTGTCATGCGACGGCTTCCTTGCTGAATGTGTGAAGCGGTGCATGGCTCCCTGTGAGCATTGTGGGTTTATGCTGTTTACCGAGAACTGAACTGAGGGCTGCTCTTCACAGGTTTGGTTTGATATGCTCAGATTTGGTGACGTTCCCTCAAAAGTCGAAATGTGTCACTTTCAGCTAGATGATCCATGTGTCGCGCACTGAGATGGGATTATGATCTCTTTGGTTATAGTGCAAGAGACGGTAATTAATAAATATTTTTGAACATACTGGAACATGGACAAGGATAAAAATGCAGTTAAAAATACATGGGTACTGAGATTGAAGGGACGGAATGTGCAACAATAGATTTTGGTTACAGTGTTGTAATTCCAGTGTGGACAAGGACACTAACCAAAATCTGTGTGTGGGGAGGGGTCTTGAAGTTTTCACACGTTATTCTGTGTGATGTTAGAGTGTCACTTTTCTGTGTCTGTTTCTCTGAATATAACACTTCCTCAAGGAGATTTTCAAAAAGGAAAGTGTGATTCTCTCCCCCCCCTTCCCAGTTTCACTTTCAAAGTCCACTAGTAAAAAATCGCATTTTTTACTGGCCTGAAAAGTTCTGAGTTTCGAAATAAATTAAAAAAAGGATCGACAAGCGGATTTTAAAATAGTCTGTTCTTTAGCTTGTCTTTACCTAAGCTGTATAGTGGAAGACCCTATTTAATGTTGATGCAAGGGTGAGTTGGCCTGTCTGTTGGGGCAACGCTGCTCATACAGGGTGTTCCGGGTCTGACGCCGCAGTCTCTTGCCGTCCACAGGTGCCGCCTTTGATGGCAAAGTCAGACATCGACCCCGAACACTTCCGCATCTCAGCCCAACTGGACGACAATGTGAGTGATAAAGGGCGCAGCCACCTTGGATTCTGAACTCGGGATCCTCCTGTGACGTCCGAGATATTTCTCAGATCTCCGAGAAGTGGGAGCGCGCATGTCGTCGCCCATCCGACTCGGAATCCGATTTCCGAGGGCAAATGGACTGCACCGCGACCGCCGTATCGGTTCTACCTCAGTGAAGCCGAAGCCGTAAATGTGGAAACGTGGCCGTCTGTCACACCTGGGTTCTGCGTGCAGGGGTGGCAGGACCGGCGCCTATGCCCTCAAACAGGGGCCCCATCTTACTCTTATGTTACTTAGTCTTTGAGGAAGATCAGAACCAGATTTCTGTCATAAATTCACTACGGTGACTCTGCTTAACATTTTTTCTTGTCATCTCAAAGTGTTCAGTCAGGTGCCTGTAACCGTCATCCCTTTGGGAAATGCCCTGTTTCCCTTCTCCAGAATGTCGCACAGAACAATTCTCATTTCTGAACTAGTCTCTGGGGAACTTTATTCCCCACACATGCATTATTCTGAATTGTTCTTGATGCACACCGTGAAGGGAGTGACTGGCGGTGACCTTTTGACCCCCGTAGGTCGACGACAATATTCCTCTGCGTGTGATGCTACTGCTGATGGATGAGGTTTTCGACCTGAAGGAGAGGAATCAGTGGCTGAGGAGGAACATCAAGAACCTGCTGCAGCAGCTGATCCGTGCTACGTATGGGGACACCATCAATAGGTAAGGGGACACGGTGGGCACTCGTGCGGGGACACCGGCAACGGGGGGGGCCGGCCGCACTCACACCTCCCGGGAGCTGCTTGCACGCATACCCGGGGACGTGTTGACTGGTGTCACACCCTGTCAGCACATCTGTCACTTGAGTTTAAGATCAGTAGGTATTTGTATTTAACTTATTAAACCTCTGCATCTCCCCCCTTTTGTCCTCCAGGAAAATCGTGGATCACGTCGATTTCATGACATCCCCAGAGCAGGTGGCCGACTATGTGAAGCGATTTAGGCAAGTCGTGTCCTGCCGCTCACGTTCCGGGGGCCAGTCCGGGAGCCGGGCCGCCGGCTGGTGGTACTTATGTGTGTTTCCGGGCCCTCGCAGAGACTCATACTGGCCTAACGGGATCCTGGCGGAGACTCCACCACGGAGGGACAAGAGCATCCGCATGAGGACACGAGTGGCTGCCAAAACCAGCCTGCTGGGGATTATGCCAGGTGGGGGCGCTGTGGACGTGTGAGTGCAGGGAGATGAGGTGGGGAGGGAGACAGTTCCAGAACTCATGACCTTTGGTTGGAGTAGGTCGATTACTTTTTGCTTGTGTCACAATGTGAGATAATACATCTTATTGGTAGATTATATTATACTGCATCTAATTACAGATTTTAAAAAAACCCAAAATGAAATACCCCAGACAAATAAAATGCTCAATTGAAAGCAACACATTTTACTCAGTTTTTAAACACTAAAAAGATGAGAAATGAGGCTTGAAGCCAGAACTTAGTGAGATTATCCTGTATCAGCTGGTTTAACCTGTGACCAGCATGATGTATTCTTGGTTCCTGTTAAGTGTTAAGTTTAAATCAGGCCACAAATGGCTGCACCCAGTAATCTCACATGCATTTGGGTTCGGGGTGTTTTTTTTGTTTTTTTTTTTTGTCATCATACCCATAATCCCTCACTGCCACGGTTGTTCTTATGTGGGCACAGACGAGCTGAAGCACATCATCGGGGCTGACACCACGCGCAAAGGCATCCTGCGGGTCTTCGAGATGTTCCAGCACCAGCAGCTGAACCGCCGCCTGGTCTACGTGTCCCTGGAGGGCTTCCTGGAGACCATGTTCCCACAGTACAAGTTCCCCGAGCTCTTCGTCAAGCTGTACTCGCGCTCCGAGCGCACGCTCAAATACTCCAAGAGACTCAAGATGGCACAGAAGAGGTGACACCCCCCCCCCCCACATACACTACTACCATCACCTGCTCTGCAGCACGGGGCGTGCCGGCCGGCTCCTGGTCACCGACAGGTCAAGGCTTTGGTGACATGGGAAATGGGGGGGGGGTTGGGCTTTCAAAAATCAGCTTTGCAGACCGTGTGTGGACTTACACCGCCCAGCCCCCCCCCCCTCCCCTCCCACCTGCCCCATCACTTAGTTGCGGGCACTATACCAATGTGGTTGTAGCATAGAAATAGTTTTATCCCTATGAAGAAGTATTGAACACTAAACATGCATAACACTGAGCGACATCGTGGTGCTTGACACACATGGACGGCATCCAGTACTTATTTCAGTTTTATTATCATTTTAAGGATTGTGAGAGTGAGGGATCCCTCCCATGTGGAATTTGCGTTAAGACGACCAAGCGGAACGTTTTTCATCATCACCGTGCTGCATACACAGATGCTGTGTACTTTTAAGGAGCTCGGTGAATAAAGCAGTAGCAGAGATGCGTCCCGTCGGCTTCGTGCCGGGGGTACAAGCTAAAGGCTAGAGGCCTTCAGTCTTAGACACAACTTAGATTGTGCTTCGCCAACTTGTAGTACAAGAAGAGTTCGCGACGACAAAAAATGCGGTTGGCGATGTGACAGTGTGACGTTCTTTAGTGCTTTGTAGGTTTGTTTTTTTTTTCTCCTCGGGGGAGAGCCGACAGAGGAAGTGACCGTCTTCAGAGTTTGCAGAGTTTGCACCTCCATCTGAGAAGCTCCTCCTCCCCCAGATCTGCCATGGACCAAGCGATATCTGGGGCCCCTCCTCTGCGCATCTCACATATGGCAAAATGCACACGGCTGCTCATCTTGGGCCCTTGCGGGGGGCATGTGGAGGGGGGGGGGGGGCGTGGATTTAAAAGAAAGGTGACTGTGAAACCGTTTTGCTTGTCTGTCCAGGCTGGTGGCCCATGTTTCCGTTCGAATGCAGCTCACCAAGGCATGTGGTCAAGAACAAAACCCTCTCCGAGGACCGTCTAGTTTAAACCCACGCAAGTGCGCTGCTTTGTGAAGACTGGATATGTTGGGGTTTTTTTTTTTTTTGTTTGTTTTAAACTTTTTTTTTTTTCTTTCTTAATTTTAGAAATGTGTAGCACTAAAATGCAACCCTCTCAAGTCAGAAAACTGTGCCACTGTATAATAGAGAATCAGCCTTAATATTTAACAAATGACCAACAGGGGGAGTGGTAGCAATGCACTCCCTGGCAGTTGACTAGCTGCATTTATAGGATTATAATTGATTTCTGAAAAAATATCCAAACTTAATCATTGCGTCATAGAATATGTAATTTTGTGCAATATTTTTCTTTAATGCATGTGTATTTGAGAAATTGTATATTGAAAGCCGTTATTGTACTGAAATGTTGAAAGAACCTGAAAAGATGGGTCTTCTGCACTCAGCTCACATTCTGTTATTTTATCATTTTATTTAAGGACTTGTTTTATAAGTCTTTGTTTTCCACTCCTCCGTAGTCTAATGTTCATTGACGATGGGGACTGTTCAGCTGCGCATGGCTTTCATCAGCAAGCAGGACTGCAAGTACACATGGCAAAGCCCCCTAATGTTCTGTCAGCATAGATGCATATACATGTAGGTAACGTGGATACACAGTATATCGGGTCGTATCTGCAAACCGTGGCAGTACCGGGCGCCCGGATTGCACACCAAGGTTTATTGTGAGATCCAGGTGAGAGCAGGCCTTAAGAGTCTTTAAACGCTGTGTGATTTTGTATAACGAAAAGCGCTTCGTTAGTGACATGGAGCGACAGCATTTTGGTTGTCTGGTTAAACGCAGCCGACATGAGCGGCAGATGTTACTGAAAGGGCCGACCTCCGGAGGGCGCCGCCGCGACGTTGGCTGGCCCAAGATTTCCTGAAGCTTAGTTGCACCACCTGGCCTGGCTTGGTCCACTTGTAATAGTCTTTCAATTATGCAGCGTCTGTAGCTAATGAGTTTAGCAGGCTGCACTTCCAGACCTTGTACTTGCACTCTGGGAGAGTGAGTAAAGGTGCCCCCCCCCCCCGCTGCCGAATATACACACCTGCATTTTAAATTTTCTTTTTTGCCCCCCTCCCCAACCACCCCATGATACAGAGCTTTTTAAGTCGCCCTGTACATATGAATCTATGATCATAAGTTATGCATATCAGCTTACAATGTGTCAACAGTGTGCCTAAGTGTACTGTCAATTCTATTTTCTTATTTTTCTTTAACGGATAAAGTCAGAATGTCATGATCATTTTTAATAGACTGAAAAAAGAACTCTAAAAGCCATTTAGAGTGTGTTTGCATTATGCTAATAAATCGTTCATTTGAGCAGCTGAAGTCAACATAACACTAATAAAATGTTAACTCTATTTAAATGGCAGTGCCTTCTAATCACTATTTTAGGTCATTTTCTCCCTGTTGTTGCAGTGATTACACACTTTGAAATATCAGGTGTCCTGGGAAATTGGTGAAATGGATGTTGTGGCCTGGACATCTGTCCCCCTCACTTGGCTCTCATGAATTTACCCTGAAGTGATTTATTTGCAGAGGGAACATCAGAAATACCTCATGCCAATAGAGGCATTCTGGGACTTCTCCAGTATAAATATTAGTTTAATGTTGTATGTCTGACTGATCTGCGTTTTTTTTTTTATTTTTATATTCAGAGCTCTCTGGTGACACTTCTCATTCTTGGTCCACACTATTCATCACCCTGACTCCCTTTTCTTGTTGCTTTTGCTGTTTTTCAGTGTTCTATGCAGGTCTCCAATGTCCTTTACGACTGTCGCTGTCCTGCAGCTATCACACCTTGTACACAACCTAGCCGGTGTCACCGATGGTGTGACGTACCTTCAGCTCGATTAAAAGGTCACCTGGCACTATCGCCCCCCCCGGTGGTGAAATTCCCAGTTCCGAAAAGGCGCTACGTAGATGGTTTCGATCCCAACGTCGGTAGTTTTTTTTGTTTCCTTTCAAGAAATCCACGTCTATCTCTAGTCGTCATTGGCCCCTAAAGGATGTTAACAAAGAAGCCACACTGGTAAATTGATTGATACTGGAGAACTGTAGGAATTTGAACATGTTTCAATATTCTTTCCAGTATAACTGAATTTAATTTGAAACTGATATCCATTAAATGCCGATTATCATACAGTTTTAGTGAAAGTACAGTTCTCCAAAGTGACAGTTGCCTCCTGGTTTGCAATGCATGGGATCTGCGGAATCCTGGAACTCCGTCGCGGGTGTGAATCACACTGCTGCGTCTTCCAGCAGAGCTCAGTCCTCCCAGCGGGTGGGGGGGCGGGCAGGCCGAACAGGCATTGTGTTCTGCACGTCCCCCCCACCCTACTCAGCTATTGTGTGTGACAGTTAACATCCGCAAAGCTGGAATACACCCCCCCCCCCCCACTACCACCACCACCACAGCAAGGAGGGCAGATGTGCTCAAGAGCACTACAGTGGCCGCTTTTCACATTGATATAGGCCCGCATCACTGATCATGCTTTTGTGGACGTTTCATTTCCGCATCTCACCCACCAGCAACGTGTGTCGCTCTGATCTCACCAAATTTCGATCTAACATATCATCAGAGCGACCAGTTCAACTTGGCAGGCTTCCCAGCAACGCCTCAACCAGTAGGCCGATAATATCTATTCATAACCTGTTTCCTACTCATACACTGGAGTCTTTAGACAAAATATGTTGTTGTATGACACAAAATGCATCTCACGACGCACTTAAGGATAACAGTCACTTGGGAAGAGAGGTAAAACAAAAAAAGACGCACTAAGACACGCAATGCTCGCCTGCAGGATACACTGGTACGCTAGAAAAAAATTCACACGTGTGGACAAAACGCAATACTGCCACCCTGTGGTTACAATAGTAATTAGTGTATATGTGTATTCGTTTTTCCATGGCAAATTGACAACAGCCCTGAGAACTTGCCCATGAGCAGCGGTTGGAGGATGGATGAAAAAAATGGAATTTAATAAATTAGCAGATTCAGCTTTGTTGTGATGTCAAACTTAATTAAATACGCAAGTTAATTATGCAAAGAGAGAGGAATACATGACGCCAGAGGCAAACAAGTAACCCATCACGTGAACCCATCTCAGCAGGAGTCAATGTTTTGCATTGACATTGTGATGTTTTCCGCTTGGTCTTCCAGCTGACAATATGTATGCGTATAAATTCACGTCAGTAAACTCACGTACCACTTGTTATTCTGATATCAATATAATTTATTTACCTCATGTCGTAATTCTGTGCAATAAGAAATTTGACTAAACGTGAACTTTTCTGAGAATTTAAGTATACATGACTGGTGTTGCTGCGTGTAGAAGAAGCTATACTAAATAATTCCACTAGGTGGCAGGGCTTCACAGCATGTAAACTCTTTATACGGAATTGAATTGTAGCGGGCGGGGCACATACATCCGTTCTTGTAAAGCTGACATGCCAAACGCACCAAACCCCCTGGTATCTCACGTTTCATGCCAACAGCTGAAAAACACTGTTAAATGCTGATTGGCAAACACCCACGTTCCCATATTGATTTTTCATCGCCTGTTAATATAGTTACTATGTTCCTTTTGCATAATTTTGCGATGCGTGGAGTGCAAATATATCATGTTAATTTATTTAATAATTAATGTTTAAATGTAGGATTTAAACAACTACACAGTATAACTCTACATATTAAAATTCTCTACTGCATCGTGCAGCTTTTTTTTAGATAAACCTTTTAATGAATTATTATTTTGTTTTCAACTTACGTAAAATGTTAATGTTTACATTTGTATTCAATTCATATGAAGTTTATTCAGTTGAGTGCTATCTTACAGAAATTCGCTAGATGGCATTCGTGCTCTAAACTTTCGAAATGCATAGACGTACCTTGCAGTGTCATGTTATGTGAAGCGGTTTGTTTCTGCATGTCTGCCCGTTGGTATTTATATGTCAGTTTGTGTCTGCGCATGAACTGTCATCAGCCATTGGGCTAACTTGTTGCACTAAAGGTCAGTGTTATTCAGTGACAGTCAGAAGCTATTTTTTACTCCATCTGGAACCTGCCAGGTGCCACATCAATCATACACACTGGGTTCGAAGTCACATGCGTCCTTTTTTAAGGAAGGAGAACTAACCTTCGTGTCTTCATCAAGCGAAATGTCAGTAGGCAATGCACTTCAATGCGAAGTCAGCAATCCAATTGTGGGGAAAAGTAATTTGGTGATAGAAATCAATAGGATGGTAATAGGAATTAATGTAGCGGTAGAAGAAACCAATTTAACGTAGGCTAAATTAATAAGGTTGGTATGATAAAGCAATGTAGCGTTATGTGAAAGTTACCGCTTCCGAGTTCAGTTCAGCCTGGTACTTTCCCTTATGGTCTGTGGTATTAACCTCACGCGGTGTATGGTTTTCATTCAAATTTCTCGTTAAATAAAGAGACTGAATGATATTAACAAAAGGCTTGTTTAATCACACCTAAACGCTGTATGTGACAGTAGCCCCACAATACCTCCAGACTAAAGCGTCGGGAGCCTGAACCAAGTTCCTATATAGTGATTAATATGAATGTTTTGGCTGCCATTTTCCCATTAATGTGTTTCGCTTGAAAAATTCAAGAGACATAAATATTGAACATCAGATGAAAATTTAACTGAAAATTTTAAAGGATTTTAAAATATGTTATGCTCTTTATATATTTTTAACAGAAGGTCTTTTAAAATTTCTTATATAACCAAAATTAAACTGGGTGTTAGACTTTGACGTTTCTGCTTCTTGAGTATGAAGTTATCCATGCGTGGCACATTAAGTATGGAAGCTTTCTGGACGAGTAGCTGCAATATATCTGAGCTGGGAATAACCCTTCCGCCGAAGTAGCGGTAACTAAACCCAGTTGTTATCCCTATCACTATCAGTCCCGATACTATCTCCCCTTTATTCTTCGAATTTGGCGTCCATCAGCAAAGACCTACCAACCATCGGAAGTCTTACTGCGAGTTTAATCCGCCCTTCAGCCAATCAATGGTCTTGTAACTCCGGCGTGACCGTGGCGGTAATGTTGTGGAGTTTGTGCCTCCTGTGTTTGTCTATTTCAGGAAGGAAAGAGGAAGCCCGGGCCGAGCGCAAACTGAAATAAAGCTGGAGATATTAACCCGCGGAAGTCCGGGGGGGTTCCCCGAATCATACTGATAAATCCAGGAGCGCACCGATATCTGCATGAAACATGGTGGTTCTCAAAATCCGAGACCAGGTAGGTGACTTGCTAACGGCTACCTCGCGCGCTAGCTGGCTAATGCTTTAATTGGCTAGGTGGCTAACTTGCCGAGCTAGCCGCTTGTTATTTTTACTCTGAGACCTTAGCGGGTTTTGGCTTTAAAATACCTCAGGACCAATTTGGGGAGGTATGTCTGACTAGGGAATGGTAAGGTCCGACGCGGTGTGTCGCTCGCCGGCGGCGATGGAGGCTCCGGGGATGAGCCTCTTGGTTAGCTGCCCGGCTAGCTGTGCCTCGCCGTAAGCGGTCCGGTGGAAGGGGGTGTGCGCGCCGAGCTCGGCGGCTAGCCTTGGTGTCCTAATAAATGACGGGCTACGGGGACAGCAGGGGAGGGGAAGGGTGTGCGAGCACGGCCGGCGACAAAGGCCCGGCACTGGATGTGAGCCGCTGCACCGCGGCTGTCTGACTGTCCGGTTAAGCTGGGCGACTTGATTTGACAGGACCCGCTATTATAACGTGCATATGACAGGCCGTTGTGTAAAGCATGCGTGCAGTCAACTTGCGCGCTATAATGCAGATTATTTTTTTTTTTAAATGTGCAACCCAAGTGAGAGATCAATCTTGATTGAAGCCTTTTGCTGCCGTTGCCATGACAAGATAATTCAGCATCCCTAGATGCTGAAGGTTCCCCCACTGTTTGCATTGCTCATGTATACACGTTGCATTCGGTTGCGTGATTTATCAACAGAAATATTCTGAACCTACATTTAAATATGATCACTGCTTATTTGCTTTTGTTAAGTATTTGCTTATTTTAGTCACCATGGTTGTGGACGGTCTTCTATGCCAGGACCAGTGTTGCCTAAAAATGGGGTTATTTAATTTGACAGCAGGATGTAATGGGATATATTGCTGTCCTCAGCAGTAGGTATGTAAATAGTGTAAGATTGTCTCCTAAGCAGTTAAACACTTAAATATGACCCCCCCCTGCCCCTTGGTGTGCCATCTGACTTTATTATTAACTTACAGGAAAAATTACCTTTTACAAGTTAATCTGTCACTTAATAACTTAGAGCTGGTAGATTGCAGCAGAGAATCAGGTCTGTATTCTCTAAAACAGGATTTATTATTTACAGTACACTGAAGAGGTTTTTCAGGCCATTTATCCAGTCAGGGATAAATGCATGCTGGGTGGACACGCCCCCTACTGACAGTTTAGCCTGAAGTCATTATTTGCATCCTTGTGGGCCCCACAGTGTGGGGTAATGGGCAACCTCAAGGAGGTGCAGTGAACCACATGGGAAGCATCTTGATTCCATGTGGTCAGATCTGAAGTCTGATGGTCCTTCCTGCCTTCTGTGATGGATAAGAATGATCATGGTTTGAGGTTATCGATATTCTTGATGAGGAATGAATGAATTCATGTGTTCTGTAGTGTATGGGAGTACGTTGCATTATAGACGCTATGTGTTTGTGGCTTATTGGTACAAGCAGGTTTTATTTCCTATAAAGTGGAAGTAATGCTGATGTTTCATTTCTGAGGGTGGGATTTCGGAAGAGGGTGAGGAATCTCATTACACAAGTGACAATTGTTGTGTGTGTGTGTGTGTGTGTGTGTGTGTAATATAATATACACACGCTCACACACACAATCTGGAGTTTGACCAGAGAGAGAAGGTAAGCTCTCAGCATACACGTGGGCCACCTTCAGGACAGCTGGAAATGCATCCCAGGAGGCCGCCTGATGAAAATGCCTTACGGAGAATGTAGGGTCAGCCAGTCCCTGCTGCAGTTGGGGTTAAGGGGCTTGCTAAACAGCGCAAGGGCTGGGATCACTTTGCCGACCCAGGGATTTGAGTCCCCATGCACAGAATTACCCCACCCTTCAAATTGTTTTATTTAATACTTTATTGGTCAGTGCTTAATCCATATATGTTATTTTACAATCCTGATGTTTTTAGAATTCTAAAATGTAGAGAATAGTACAAATAAACCTTTCTATGGGTTATGTCCAAATTGTTGCCTACTATTGTGATGTATAAAATATCAGTTGAAGTAGTGATATTAAAATTAATGTGACGGTTCAACAAATTGTTGTGAGATTAACATATTAAAGCTTGAGAAGCATCAAAATATAATGGACAACTATTCAAACAGGTTCCAGTGAAGTTACTTAAACGGCTGTGAAGAGACAGTATGAAAATTCTTATTGGTTGGTTTAAGATTCTTAACATTCTGAAAATAAGCCATTATCTCTTATGGGTTATTGTTTTAAATTGTCTTTGTGTGTCACTGTGTTAAGAGGTTTCTGTCATGGGGTTGTAACTCACTGCCGCTTCAGGAAAGCCTCTTCTGATTACACCGTCTCACCTATTGTTTTTTAAATGATCACAAAAAATGTGACCAAAAAAGCTGGCCTTGTCTCTGAAAGAGCAGTGAAAGCAAACGTAGGCTAATCCCCTAAACAGAGGAGAGAGTAGCAGGGGGGCTGTCTTAGTGCATCCTGTGTCTTTGATTACATTTGTCCTTAGAATAGGGACCCATGATGTGCCACGTGGCCCCTGCATACATGTGCACACACATGGCATGGTCTGACCATGGGCACTCACTCTGCCGGATGGGAGTAGGCTATGTGTGGAGAGTCCGGGCCTGCTGATCTTTCGCAGCTAGGGTTTGTGAATTCAGGTTGTGGTTTAAAAGTCCCTTCTGAGAGTTGGGCGGGCCACACTGGCCACTGTACCTGAACTGAACATCTCGAAAGCCAGTGTCTTGCATGCAGTATATAGTCTAGTGGTCAGTTAAGAAAGCTGCCCCTTTTCAGAGAATCATAGAATCTGCTTCCAGAGACAGACATCAGATTGGGGTTGTGCTGGTTTCTGCATTGTTTCCACTCCTGTCTAATGGAGCTTGGCAAACCCGACACAAGCTGACAGTCGCTTATGTGCTGCATAGAGGACATGCAGTGTGAAATCTGTCCAGTGTCTGGGACACAAATTTATTTCTCGTGTTAACTAGTTGAGATGGGACAGAGCTCAGGCCTGCACCCAAGAGCTGGCCCTGCATGGTGATTCAGTTATTGATGGTAACAACAAAGATTTGAATCTTGCTGTGGGGTTATGGCGTTCTGTTGGTTAGCAGGTTTACTTCACTGATCATTTGTTATTGTATTGGTAGAACTGCTCATTATTCACCATGCTTTTCGCCAGTGTTGTGTCTGTGTCATCCTCTAGAGGGCATCTGCTTCCTCTCTTAGAGCAAAACCGCTGACATAATCACAATGTGATGTAATAAAATTCTTATGATGTGGGGGTGTATGTTTGAGAGCTGTGTTTTGTGCCACCCCCAGACCTGTTCCCATACGAACTGTTCCACCCCCAAATACCCAGGGAACACTTGTTATTTAATTGAATCATCTTTTTGCTAAAATGCCTTACTGAGTACATTTTTAGCCTTACAGAGCTGAACCCAAGCCATTATACAGGAACATGATGGGTAGAATGTTTTCAAATAGTACCTGGTTATTTATTTTTCATATTTTAATCCCCTCCTGCTTTCTAGTTATAATGGTTGTTCCCCAATTCTTTCAGGAGTCTGCTTACTGGCCTCCTTATCTCTTGCTTCCGCAGTAAAAGCTCTATTCCGGTTTGTCAGCCCTGCCATCAGCTACAGCCGGCCCGCTCGCTGTCCGCGCTGCGCCCTGGCCGGCCGAATGGCGGTGCGCCATTTGCCGACTGAAGCGTATCCGCATGTCAGTACAGAGCTGCCAGTTTATATTGGAATACCAGACGGGACAGATATAGGGGTCAGTGTGTAGCTTCAGTTTACATGATCTGTATCTCAGACTGGGACTGTTTGGCTTAGGATATTGGCCATTGGTGAGGCAGGGGGGCATCCTGAATGCACACCTCCATCTTTGGTTCAGGTGTTAGGGGAGAGGGATAGACTGTGCCTAGTTATGTACCTCAGGGCCTCAGGTTGGAGTGCGAGGCGCAGGCTCTGGCAGGCTCTACCAAGCATGACCTGCCAAACCCACTGTTAGATCCATTAAAAAAATCTATTTCATATGTTCTGCTATTCTGTCTGTCCATCTGCCCTTTTCCATAAATTGCATAGACACTGTTCTGCTGTACAGTTTTGATGATAGAAATGGCTTTGTTCATGTAAAAGAAGCGTGTTTAAGTCTTTTGTGTTCATTTTGATTGTGTTGATTATTCACCTTTTCTCATGGATCCAGCCCTTAGTTTTTGTCGCTTAGGTTTCTCCTTGGTACACGAATGGAAGGACGTCCAATGTCATCCCCCCCACCCCCCTCCCCCGCCCCCACGGCTTTTGCTTGCTATTTAAGTTACCCAGACACAAAAGTGCTTGTTAATGTATCGAACACTACTTTGAACATGGGATTGAAATGCTTAGATGTAATAGAGCAGTTGTAGAATGATCTTTTCATGTATGTAGAGTCCATCTGGTTTACGGTTTCTTCAGTTTTGTGAAATCCCCCCCCCACAATTAAAATGTGGCATCATACCTACATACTTTTTTACAGTTATTATGCTTGGGACTTAGTTTGCCACATTTGTGGTAGATTTAGTCTACAGCCCATTGTTTGTAATACGACAGTAAGCTTTCCAGCCGGGATTGCTGCTAGAATTTGTTTGGCTCGTGTGCGAGTACAAGGTCCAGGTTGTTTAATAGAAAAGGTATGAAAATTGCAAAAGTCTAGAAAGCGTCGGGAAGTGGAGAGCACCACATTTGGCAGAAGTGTTTCTGGATAAAATCACAATAAAGTCCAGTGGGTTCATTTTGGCTAATTTGGTGTGGATCCAAAGCCATCTGGATGAGTATCCCCTTTGTTGTACTGTGTGATCCATTCTCTGCTGTGTTATGGAGGTGCGCCTTTGCACTCTGTAGCCAGTTTTGTTCCTTAACTTCAGCACAATCTTGAGCCTTGAGTCCCTGAGGGCATGTGCCCACGTCCACATGTGTAGGAGGAGTGTGGTAAAGTGGTAGGTCTTTGTTATTTTCAAGCTTTGACCTGCGTTTTTTTTACGTTATCAACAGACAGAATGATTTCACCATGTTTTTATGACCCCTTGCATAGTTACAAAGGGTCTCCAAACTACTTATAGGGTTTCACTTTTGGAAGCTTTCTGTTCTATTGCATTTTGTCCGTTAGGTGGCTATAAATGAACAGATCATTGTTCTCTGTGTTCAGCCTCTGGCTTTCTGGCCTTGGTGTTGATGTAATAAGCACTGACCTTTATTATCAGAGGCAGGACTCCTCATTTCCAGAACACCGGAGCTCCCCGATTAGGACCAAGAATATCAGCGATTTTTCCAGAATACAATGGCTGCTGAGCACTTACCCCATTGGTGCACAAGAATTATGCATGGAACATTAAAAAATCACACATGTGGGTTATACAGTGCGTCATTTTTGACTAGGCAAACTTGTGGTCGATTTTCGAGCATCATTTAACCCAATGGTAGGCAACCCTGATCCTGGAGTGCCTGTGTCCAGCAAGTTTTCTGCCCTACCTAATCCTACTGTATGAATTACTGTATGCTTGTGATCAGGTGTGGTTCATTAGAGACTGGGGGAGGGGGTTAACTTAAGCTTGAAGTAATGACTGTCCAATAAGGGTTTAGCTAAGTAGCATTCCTATTGGATAATCATGACGTCTAGCTTAAGTTAACTCAGCTGAGTGAGAAATGTTGCTTTGTGGAACACCCCCCAGGCAGGTAAGAGAACTTGCTGGATGTCCGTGTCAGCTGATGCTTTTCAGCTAATTTTATTGGTCGTTCACATAGAAAGAAGAATTTTTTAAGACATACTTATCATTCTTTCTTGTATACGCAGCGTAACCACCAGGAAATAGGGAGCAAATCTAGTTCAATACTGGAGTTCATTTAAGGCTCACAACCTAAAAAACAAAAAGTCTGAGAAACTCGCTATAATCGGCTGATCGGCTGTCAGTGATGTTCAATGTAGCTGCAAATACAGTGCGAATGAATGATTCATCACACTTGGAAGAAGACTGCTAGACTGCTCCTCACTGACTGGTACCAATGAAATCAAGCAGTCCAATAAGAAAGACTGTAGATTACAGATTGTTTCATAGTTCATGGTTGTGGGAATACTCATGCTTAGAATATGATTGGAAGACAAGCATCCATCTTAGATATGCTGACTGTAGGGACCTTTAACAGGCTGTGGTTGCTGAATCCCTGACTGGGTCTTTAGTTTGCTGTGGCAAAAGTAATGAATAAAAAAAACAGGTGGCAGTTTTATGTACAATGGAATAAGGATCTAGCAATAACTAAATTTGAAAGCCTTGTTGCCCGTTGAACCAGTTGAACTGTCCTGATGTCTTTGATGACTGTGGGCGAGACCGTGACATGCACCTCTGAAGAAGCAGCAGAAAACTTCTCTTGCACGTATTGTCCCAAAGAAGGTTGAAGATAGTCACCCTGTGTCCAGTTCTGTCTACTGTATGATGAAACTATGGATATATCTTTTACCAAGAAACTGTGTTTGTATTGTAGAGTTATAGATGAGTAGTCGAGGAAAATATTGCAATGCAATTGCTTCAAGCATTGTTGATATGTTGAGTCTGCTGAAGATTTTGCAGTTTAAAGATGGATGGATGGAAGGATACTTTATTGTCACTGTAAGTACAATGAGATTTAGTTTGGAATGCACCAGCAGATGCACAGTATATTTACAATTTTATTTTATATATATATA
>JAODKF010000051.1:2556998-2591459 GCA_026779585.1 Mormyrus proboscirostris | reverse complement strand
TTGTTCTGGGGGGGGGGGGTGATCAGCCATAATCATATCAGAGCTGCCAACTCTCCATGCCTCTGGCGTGACACGCTTTCTGACTCTCACGCTCACGCAAGAAATCTTACGGCAAATCTATATTATTGCGTTATAACAACTAAAATTAGCTACGTCAAAAGTGTTGGGGGGTAGTTTGCAAACCCTTCGGACTATTTACAAGAAAATAAACATTTTACATACGTGTAGACGCACGTGCAGACTTGTGGAATGGAATATCTCACGCCAGCCGGCTGACCAGAGTTGGCAGCCCTGTGATGAGCTCTTCTTGGTGTGAAACTGAACCAGCTTCTACAGGGGAGGTAGATCATGTGCATCACGGTGAAGCAAAATCCAAACAGCATGATAAAAAATATGCTAATGTTAGTTTTTGCTAATTAAAATCCAAGAAGGACACTATTAGTTTTCTGTATTATGACACCTGACTCATAGTTATAATTGATATCCTTTGATATTTAATAATCACATATAAAATTAAAATATAAACCTAAAACTTACATTTATTTCCAGAGGATCAGTTTTTTATTCACAAAGCATGTCATGTGTACTGCAATATAGTGATATCAGCAGAGTTAATATTTACACAGGATAATGGTGACTCAGTGAATTCAATACCAACACTTCACTGATTAACGACTATTTGAAATACGTTATCGTTTTTTAAATATGTGTCACGCCGTGTCAGGTTCTATGGGAAAGACACCAGAACATAAATGAACGAAATCCGATTTTCCGCTGACTTTAAAGGAAATACTTTTTCCAACTGTTTCCCTTAAATGACTCACTGTTGAATAGCATCAATTCAGATACGTGGGAGCAAGCAAGCAACGTGTAACTAAAGGGAATTAATGTGTCAGAAATCCATCTGTCCATGAAGCCCTTCAGCTGCTGAGGGTCAAAGTTCACACATCAGTAATGGCAGATTAAATCAAGACTTATACTGTGACCAAAAATGCAAAGACTGCAGTCTTTTTTCAGCAAATCTGCAGGGAAATATTTTATTTTATGTTTATATTTATAAATAAAAACATAATAATTGGCCTGTTATACTGTGCACATGATTCTGTGATATTTAATTAAAACATATTTGAACAGTAGAGAAATTTGCATTGTAATACATTACCAATGATTTTCCCTGATTTTGATTGCTTTCAAAATAAGCATTTAAAATATAAATGTATTCTTGTCTTTCCCCCTTTTCATATTCTTCCACATATAAATAAATGATTGTTGAATTTATATGTTAATTAATTGTTGAATTTATATGTTATCAAGGCTGACAGGTTATGATTAAACAAATCTTGCTACCTTGACTGACAGCACAGGTAAAACAGAATTAATGGAAAACAAAGGTTACTTGTTGTATGACGTTACAAAGTGACGTTTTGCATTTGCATTGATTTTGTTTATAAGCTTTACATAAATAAAAAAAATGTAAAACTAAAAAGCATGTAGAGCGATATACAGGTACCGTTAAGGGCGTTAACCAACTGCTGAACTTGACCTGGCAAACAACAAGGCGTGTCTGTGTATTTTCACCCTTACTTTGAGTAAGTTGATGGAATACGTCGCTCATGCCATTATTTTTAGTCAGGGGTGACGTCGGGGAACTTCCCAGTGAGTCATGCAATAATGGCCCCTAATATGTTTTAGGGAAAACGTGGGTAAGAGAAGCTCACAGGTATGTAATGTGTTTCACGGGAAATACAATGTCTGAATAACATGCTTCACGCGATCCAAATAAATTCTTCAGAAGATAGTCATTGATACTCCAGACATATATAGCAATATATTAAACAATAAATGGTTATTTTCATACACACTGTTTTAACATGTTGGCTAATGTCATGTAAATGTTGCGAAAGTGCATTTGTATTTGCAAATTTGACCTTACATTGACCGTGACTCACTGGACAGCACTGTCGCCGTGCTCCTCCAGGGTTGGGAGTCTGAATTGCACCCCTGTTCTGTGTACTCGCATGCTGTCATGCAGATTTCCTCCTGGGGCGTTTATCAGTATGTGTACTTGACTGTCGTGTTCTTGCATACCTGTTTGACATCATCTTCTGTTCCCAAAATACAGTTCTAATACTCTAGAACAAGAGGATGGTAAAAATCCCCGGATGTCGCTCTTGCCCCGCCTCAGATATTAAGGAGGCATCGCGGAACAATCCCACGACTCGTCACGTCCCGAGTTTATTCACGGGAGGGGATTTTGCAAAGTACGTTCTTCGTATTCTTGGTATTGGGAAATAGCCCTGGTGTTGGTTGCAGATTAAAGCTGATAACTGGGCCCAAGCTTTAAGAGGGGGTGTCAGAAATGTTGACCTATGAGGGGGGGGTGGGGGGGCGACAGTAAAAGTTGTCGGTGGAATGGGGGGAGGTAGGGTTACAGTAGCGCAGGGGCAACCCTTTGGATGGACAGCCATTCCCCTGGCAAACAGACAAACCTTTTTAGCATCTTTGGGTAATCATTTTTTTTTGTGCTTCCCCAGTTCCCCCTGTGGTGCAGACGCTGGGCACTCAAGTCCAAGGACACTTAGGTCTCTCTAAATCGCCCACTGGTTTTGGACTCGCACCGCGTTAGACACGCAGTCCTGCTTTGTATCCTATGATGCATGTACAAGCTAAGCGGTTAGAGGGTGGATCTGTAATAGCTTTATAGTATCAGAAACTGTGTGTATGAACAGGTTGACTGGGGCTGACTGGCTCTGCAGTTGGTTCATGGTTAGTGGAACAGCCTGAACTGGCAGCATCCAATGTTAAGATCCCACTCCTGTTAAGACACAAAAGACACAAAAATGTGATGTATTTTTAACTGGCAGAGGCGTCCAAGTGTTCGGGGGATTCTTGCTGTGACGACAGGCTGGACATTTAGTTCCAGCACGGCCTTTGCCAGGAAACACGACGAGCAAAGATATAAACAAAGGCCACTTTGCTGAAGAACAGCTTGCAGGCTGTTCTGTGTCACTGTCCTAATCCGCACGTGCTTTTGAATGCGACCGGTCGAGAAGCATTACTAACCACAACGAAGCTGCTTTCTGAAGGGCCTCTTTCAAATGCATGTTTAATTGCTTGTAGGATTCAGTTTTATTGCTTTTTTTTTGGGGGGGGGGTCAATGTGTTGTTTGCAAACTACCTCAAAATAGACTCCCCAGAACAATGTACTTGTATTTTTAACCAAACATTATATGATGGTCAAGGCTGAATGAAATGAGAAGGACCTGCAGCTGCTGTATTTTAGGGGCTTTTTGTTAGACAATCCAGCCGATTCATATGAGCGATAGCGGGTCATTTCAAGCAAAGGTAATCAATCTACAGCACCTATCACCAGACAGGATCTAGAGCAGGAATATCCTGGGTCCCACCTATGTTAAGGACATATTTTCAAAGCATGTTGTTAATGTCACATACATGTGGCTTATGTCAATAATAATAATAGGTGTGCTTGTAGACACCCCTAAACAGACCAGCCAACTGTAAACATAACACAAAAAGGAGTCTGCAGAAGACTGCATATTAGCCACTAGTTTGTTTTAGAAGAGGAACTTTGAACCTATTGTTCTCCCAACACGTGCAGCTTTCAGGGAAAGGAGAGCATGGGAAGATGAGTGTCATGGCTGATGGATTATAAGTATGTGCACTTTAGGTGACAAAGAAACACTAAGAATCGCTAACCACCTAACATCCACTATGTGGATGCCGTTTTACTGCATTGGGGTCTTCTGAAAACACGATAACTTAATAATCATCAGCGGTATTTATTGTGTGCGATAAATGAAATGACACTTGCCAGGCTATATTTATTTATGGAAAAATATAAACAACAATTTCATAATAACAGCTAAATAATGCATTTGTAAAAAAAAAATAGTGATTAATAGAAGAATTAAGGGATTTTAATTTGAAATGTATATTGAGGGGATTAGGTGCGAAGACTGGTGAAGTAAATCTGAGTGACAGCTGCAAATACATATTATTCAAGGCCAAAGGGGTGAAATCTGTATAAATCATTTATTTACAGTATATAAACATACAGCCTTGTGAAAAATGCATCTGGTGTCACATTCATTCTGGGACGTGAGATGCTGGTCTATGCAGGTCTGCCTTTAGCCGTGGCTGAAAAATCAGAGACAATCTGGGAAATTACTCTTCAGCCCGGAATGACAAGAAAGATGCTGAAGTGTATGATTACACCATGATGCTTTGGCTGTCGAATATCCTGCCTAATTCCTCATGTAGAAAACTGAGAGTTCTTCCTAAAATTGATCCATTCTAGAATTTACCTGCCTGTGGGTTCCTAATTAATACACTTTGTGTAAATAATACTGCCATTTTTATTTGAAAAAGCAGCAGGATACTAGAGTAACCATATTAACAAACAATCGTATTAAGAATGGCACAGTGACCTCTGACCTTCAGGATCAAGGGTCATAATCATGCCTGTGCTGTGCACAGTGTGCATGGTCTCTCCATGTCCTCCTGATGCCTCCCACAATTCAGGGAGACGCACTGAAGTCGGTATCTCTCAAACGCACGTAGGGTCAGTAAGTATCCTATGATTACTTAGTATTGCACCCAGGGTGTACCCCTACCTTGTGCCCTGTACTTCCTTAAATAGGTTCCAGACTCCCCTCTACTAGATAAAACGATGAAATGATCACATTTGCAGTTAACACAGGTCTACCCGTTTCCTAATAAGACAAAACGTTACGATTATTTAATTTGCCTATTTTCATGTGGCTTATGCCAAAGCACAACATTCAAGCGAGTGACTGGTGATTTTCTACTATTTTTTCTTTAGCCTACATTTTTATACAAACCTCGGTTTTGGAAAAATCACCGGTACATCCCTTACATCCTAACAACTTAAATATGCTTCCTACGGACAGTCTCCGGCACAAACAACCCAACCGTATTAAACTACAATTCCCTGGGAGCAACTCCTATCCCCAAGCAGTAACATATCCTAGGGAATGGCAGTAAAATGTAGTCCGCTACACTCTACCGTACATTAGACGCCTTCAATCGGCGGAAAAAAATAAGTTTGCACGAGGAACTCATATATCCCCCGAATTATTTTTCATTGAGCTGTACTTAAGTGAAGTTTTCCTCATGCTCTGCCGCCACTCGGCTCCGCTGACGTACAAGGGGCGGGTCCGATGCACGCTCGCAGCGCTGCGCGGGGGCGCGCTCGCTATAGTTGCTCGGCACCGGAGTGCGCGGCGTGCGTGTGCGTGTCTGGCTGATCCGTGAATGGGGCGCTGCTTTTGGCTCTTGGTCTCGGTTTGGCAGTGACACTGCTGGGGGACGATGCCTTGCTGAAAAGGGGGGGACAGGCCCCGGGGAGATAACGGCTATCCCTTTGCACTTAAGCGCAGCTCCGAAACTTTGGACAAAAATAACCTGGATCTAAGGACTTCTTACACGCAATATACATTCAGCTTTTTTTTTTTTTTTTGCCTTTTTTCCCTCAAGAAACGAAACGTGACTTAATATAGCTGCTGACCTCCATGATTGCTTGCCGAGTCTGCCAGCGAGATACATGGATATAAATTGTGGGAGGCGCCTGAGAGCGACCCGAGCACACAATGCAGGACATCTGATGGAAACGGACGTGTAGTTTTCGCCTTATTTGCTTTTGCACGGGAAGCCGCAAAGCCGGCGCCCGGTTCGGACCTGTGCTCATCCTCCGTGCGCGTTTTGCGGCTCATCTGTAACTTGCGGCTTCTGTCTATTTTTCGGTGTGATCTGAATCAATGAAGGCTGGCATTGGTTCAGCTAGGAAGCTACCTCGCTAGTTTTGATAACTAATTACTCTTCTTTTTTTTCTTCTCGTCCTTTGAAATATGTGTTGTTGGGAGACTTTACTGTATCCCTAAAATAGCCCGCTATTGCTTTGTTTCACGGAACTAGCTAGCGAAGTACAGGTACACAGTTTTGCTAGCTGCATTTTATAAAAACCTATTTGTTTAGTGAAATAGACTTTAGGGTTAATAGTTTCCGATACGGTCTCTAAAACAGGTTTGTTCATTTTAGTGTTCAAGTCACTGTTTTGAACAAGAACATTGTTTTGTGTTTGTAACTTAGGCTACCTCATTGGGGTTTTGCAGGGAGTATTAAACGAAAAGAAAGTTTCACAAGGTTTGATGATTGAACAACTCCGAGCAGTGTGTGAATCTTCCTAGTGATTTTCCCCCCGTTGTTATTGACATTTTAAGGTTAACTGGATTCCGGCTTTTACTCGAAGGCCAATTTCTTTGTGGAGTAAAATATTGAATACCCATGAACATACGGAGGTCAAACCCCATAAATATAACGCGTTATGGGAGAACGAGGCATAAATCTCACGACTTTGACGATTTGTCTTCTCTGAGGACTACGGAATCGGTGCAAAGTTTCAGCCCCAATTTAGGATCCCCGACTCCTCCAGAGACACCCAGTACTTCTCACTGCATTTCTTCCATTGGAAAATACTTATTGCTGGAGCCTCTCGAGGGGGACCACATTTTCAGAGCTGCCTATATACACAGCGGAGAAGAGCTCATTTGTAAGGTAAGTCTGCAAGTTTTTCTTGGTTTCATATCTGCCGTAGTATCACCTCTATAGTCAAGGTTAATCGATGCACAGGTGCAATTTCTGATAAAGGCGTGCAGTGTCGCCAGTCAGTGTTTTCGGACGGATAACATTCACATTTAAGTTTTTCAATGATGAATTACGCCCATTTAACTCCGAACGCGGCTCTGCTGGATGCACGCCGGAATCTTATGAATGGAGTTGGCTGTTTTTTTTTCCTGAAAGGGACGCTGTAAGTCACACGTCATGTTTCTGGAGCGTAAATCCTGCGGGAAGCGGCGGCTGTGCGCGTGCGGATGGCGCCGGCCACGTGTCCCCGCCGCATCTGTAGCCCTCGCGGGGCGTCTTTGTTCTCCGTCACAATGTAACCGAGTGCGGCCCCTAAACACTGCGTCCGTCCCCCCCTCCGGATGAAAAATGCGCTCCCATGCATTACTGGCCGTCTAGGCTCACTTTACCCGTGTACGCACGCCTCACAAAGTTTTTTTTTCAGGATTGATTTTCAGAATCTTTATTTGCCAAGTACACAAAAATACAAGGAATTTGTTTTGATGAAAATGGCCTGGCATATACAATTAAATCATATCTTAACATAATCAGGACAAAAATAAATAATAATCAAAAAAGTTCAATATAAGTAGAAAAATCTATATTAAGAACAAATATATGCGAAAACATGAACACACATAAAGTGGGGCATCCAAATGTAGGGTACATAAAGCTTTTGGCGTATGTGCAAATGCTCTAATGAAGTCAGTAAGAGTATGAAACTCGTGATTAGATATGAAACCATGTGCTGCTTACATATCCTTATTCAGTTTTATTCAAATGTGTCTTGTGCCGGATACGTGCAAAACCGACTTTCTCCTACACGAATCTGAGTTTTTTAATATATATATATATTATATATATTTTAATATATATAAATATAAATAACGCCTTATCTATGACGCGTTTCTGAATGAGTAAAATCGTTTGTACAACTTGTCTGCATTGTTACAAGTCAAGTTCATTGTGTGAACCAGGACGCCGTGGCTTGTTCATATTCACCAGGCCTGTCTGATGTCCGAGACACACATCCGGAGACTGTGTATTAGCAACAGTCAAATTTTAACATTACGAATTTTGCTCTGCTTAATCGTGTGCAGTTACGATATTTTTTTGTCTTGCGTCTTAAGACATTTATAATTGAAAGTATATTAAATTTATTACTCCAGAGTTACATGTGTATTTTTTTCTTAATGGTGTGTCTTTGATGTAGCGCTTTAAAAGAAAAGGAGGTAAAACGGATAATAAAGATGGAATACAAACGATATGGGCGATACATGGACCCGCGCCGCGAAAGGCGGATCAGGAATACAATTCCAATGGCATTATGTAAGCCATAATTACGGAAACAGTCTAGTGTAGATAAAGCAATTATTCAAGTACTCATCGCGTATATTTGTTAGTTTTGGCAGAGTAATAGCTAAAGTATTACTCTTAGGAAATTAGATTTTTCAAGTCAAATGTTTGCTGTAATATAGATGTAGCTGGTTTTGCAAGCAATCTAAATATTGTTTTTAGTCTTTTACAGAATTCAAATGGATTATTAATGGGAGTAATAGGTGACTTTTAAAGGAATTATTTTTACTGCACTTCTTGAAATTATTTACGAAGGACTTGGACTTTTAGCGAAGGCTAAATCGTTCAGGACAACGATATTGAGGAGCTTTAAATATAATTAAACTACCAAATGGAACATTAAATCAAATTATCTGTTAGCTGTAATTACCTGTCAGTGGAAAAATAACCGCGTTTTGTATTTGCTTAGGCCTGTTGGTTATGTTTGTAAATGTTAACGGTTATAAACGCCGGAAGAGAATAACAATTTCATCAATCGCTTAACTAAAAAAACAAATCATGTTCAGCACCCCGGACAGCTACATTTAATTACTGTAATATTTGTTCTGGCGAACTTAATTACTGTAAAAATATCGTGCGTCAGGTAATTAATTGTCGCTGTCCTTCATAGTCACTCAACTTAAGACTAATGTAACGCGCTACTGCAGTTTCATAATTTAGAAAGGCAACTTTATATTAAAAATAAATTAATCGAGATTATAAAGTATTAAATGTATTACCCTTTTTACTCAGTTTGACACACGTGTAGATTGTTTTATTTGTTGTAGTCTTTGTTTAGCTGGGCAGTGTGTCATAGTGAGAATATTTAATGTGAGACTGCACATGAAACCTTGCGTGGAAGCATTATAATGAAGTGTTAAGCGCCATTTATATTTTTGCAAATACATGGACCAAGTACATCTGCATATTCAAATTAGCCCAGTGAAATATCGTTGTAGATCATTTTGCCTATTTGGCAAAGTATGCGTATTTCGGGAATGGCCCCCGTCTCAGGAATATCTGCTCTTCGCTTCCAGGTGTTTGATATCACGCGCTATCAAGAGTCGCTGGCGGCCTACTTCTGCTTGTCCGCGCACGAGAACATCAATCAGATCGTGGAGATCCTCCTGGGCGACTCCCGGGCCTACGTGTTCTTCAGGAAGAGCCATGGGGACATGCACGCCTTCGTCCGCACCTGCCGAAGGCTGCAGGAGGCCGAGGCTTCCAGACTCTTCTATCAGATAGCCTCGGCCGTCGCCCATTGCCATGACAACGGACTCGTGCTCCGAGACCTGAAGCTGAGGAAATTCATCTTCCCGAGCGAAGACAGGTGATGGACCCCAGATGTGAGCCAGACTGGTGTCCGGAGGGTTCCATCGCAGGCCTCTGGGTGTCGCGTTTCTGCTCATTCATACAGCTTGTCAGTGACATATTTGAAATATTGTAGAAGTGCTACTCTGGGAGATTTGAGCTGATCCCTTTCATTTAAAGCACTGGTTCCTTACTACTGGTCAGAGGAAATTTACATTTTAGTTTTATTTAGCAGAGTCCTTTGTCCAAAGTGGCAATGCAGGCGAGTCAAAAAAGCACATTACAGACATACGGCTGTCAGGGACTCGGCGTAAGTGCGGCTTGGCTGAGCTTCCAGTGAATGTCCAGGTAACAGTGTAAGCAGTACAGGAGCAAGAGCTACACAACATCCTCCAAACAAAGCAGGAAGCGAATAAGACGAATATTCAGTGAGCAGGGACTGTGACATCAAGAACATTCACAGAACATGGAGTGGTGTAGGGTAAGACATGCCAGATGACCGGGGAAGTATTGGAACTATTTGTAATATTCAAAACTTGGTATAATTTCTGGAAATTATTGATGTATTATTAATATGTTTAAAATATTTAATTGATCTCTCTTGCAAAGTTAAATTTTCTGAAACTTGTTATTGGGACAAAACAGACAAAGATGCACCTTAAAAAAATCAATAAATTAAAAAATAAAACTTTCACATTTAGAATATTGTTCCACAGAAAGTGGGTTCCATTTTGTTTTTTTTCAGTGAGTCACGAAAGTATAAATGATATTTTCCACCCCTTTGTTTGGAGAGAAGACGCTCATTATCTGCATTTTTCCGCACGATTCGTCCTCGCTGCTCTTCAGTGAGACCAGTTCACAGGCCTGCTTCCTCACCCACCACATCTCCAGGTGGCTGAAGACCACCGAGGGTCTCTGTGGTCTTATCCAGCTTTCGGCGTCTCGTGTGGGGGAGCGATTTCGGTGTCACCCAGGCTACAGCATGACTGCTTGCAGCTCGGCTGTTTGCCCACGGCTAACTGTATGTTCTTGCCTTGCAGGAGTCTCATCAAGCTGGAGAGCTTGGAGGACGCATACATCCTGCAGGGAGGGGATGACTCTCTGTCAGATAAGCACGGCTGCCCGGCCTACGTCAGCCCGGAGATCCTCAACACCACGGGCAGCTACTCCGGCAAGGCGGCTGACGTGTGGAGTTTGGGAGTCATGCTCTACACCATCTTGGTGGGCCGCTACCCCTTCCACGATGTGGAGCCCAGCTCACTGTTCAGCAAGATCCGCCGCGGGCAGTTCAGCATTCCGGAAAGCCTCACGCCTAAAGCCAGGTGCCTGATTCGGAGCATCCTGCGCAGGGAGCCTGCTGAAAGGCTCACGTCCAGGGAAATCCTCCACCACCCTTGGTTCTCCTCCAGCATCCGTTCCACGGTCTTGGGACAAGGCAAGCACGACAAGGAGACGTCAGATCAGGTCGTCCCCGATGTCAACATGGAGGAGGATTTGGACAAATTCTTTATCTGAGCAGCCAGATATGGGATCTGCTCTGAAAATGGAACAAAAAAAAAAAAACAGGCGTCCCAGACCTGGACATAGACTGGTCTGCTTTCAGGTTCCAGCAGAGTCAGCCAGTCTCTGTCCCCCCCCAGAAGCCCCCTGTATGTGTGAAATGCCCTCACAGTGTAGCAGATGCTCAGAAGTGGTGCTCTCGGGTTCGCTCAATGGCCCATTAAAGAATCAGTTTCCGGTTGAAGGACACGATTGCAATTCAGCGAGCTAGTACTGGCTACCCCCCCGTCCCGCCCCCCCGCGTTCAGAACGTGCAAAGTTTCTCCCTGTTCACTTGGGTTTTCTCTGAATGCTCTGGTTCCCTACCATTGTCCAAAAATATGCGATTATGCAAAGTAGAGTCTGATTTTGTGTCTGGTGTGTGACAGAATGGCATCCAATCCCATTCATCTCCTGCTTGGATGGCTGCGTTTCCTGGCTCGCCATGACCCTGTACCAGATGGTTGGTTATAGGAGATGGATGGATGGATGGACGGACAGACAGATGAACGGATGGATAAGCGGATGGATGGATGGACGGATAGATGGATGGCTGGACCACTTGTTCTATACAAGGTTGCAACGATTGTTCATTTGATCCATGAAAGCCGATGAATACACAGAGTTTGTGTTAGAGAATGTAAGTTGTCATTTGCATGCACAAGATAGGACCTTAAGATTATCAGCCCAGAATGTTATTATTAGCCCAGAATGTTCTAGCTAACATTCATATGCTTGACCACAGAGTTTCAGATGCTGCTCTGCAAGCCCATATGTTTTATTTCCCTGTGCTCACCCGGAAGGTGGTGCAGAGACAAGCCTGTACAAAGCTATCATACTTTGCTATATATGGTGATAAAAGCATTTTCCGCCTTTCTGTGTAACCGTGTTCAAATAAAAGATGCTGTGACGGAAGACCCCCTTCGAAGCTGGCCGGGTCGGATCAAGAGACAAGTCCCTGTGGCTAGGTTGAACTTCTCTCGGACGGGTCCTTGTGTCAAGACCGGGCTTCCCTCGCAGCGAGTAAAGGGTTCACCGGTGTAGTGTCTTGTTTTGTGTTTTGCCTTGTTTTAGGTTCAGAGGTAGGTTTTAAGCCAGCAGAGGGTTCACTTCATTGGTTGAACCCAACAGTAGGTAAGAACATTCCACAGATACAACATGTTGTCTGTGGCCGGGCTCTGTATGGCCTCGGCCACTGGATCCCAGTGGATAATCGCCGGTCTGATGCTGGGAGTAGTTATTCAAGTCCCGAAAGTGAAAAGCCATTGCAGAAATCAAGCACCTTGTCACCGAAGCTGCTTAAGACTTTAACAGTGGGATGTTTCACAGGAGAAATTCAGCTCCAGTGTTCTGCTCCAGGGTGCGAAAGCAGGGCCTCGAACCAGTGATCCAGAGATCACAAAACCGAGCCTCTAATCACTGCCTCCCCCGCCCCCCCCCCGACTAGATTATGCCCTCACTTCATAAATGCCCCTCGCCTCCGCATTTCGAGGAAACTGCTCACAGTAACAAAACAAAACTTAAAACAGCCATAGCATCCCCACCACTGCATTGCTCTATCGGCGCAAAAAAGAGCAACGAACACTCAGACAGCGCCCATCGCGCCAGCGGTCCAGCACCTAATGATCCTTCTCCATCCTGTGACAATGGCACAGAGGGCTCAACACTAATAACAACAGTGTTAAATAAAATATCTGCAGAGCAGGGGGTACGCAGGGGGTGAGATGTCTCAATTTTCTGCGATAAAAGCCCAGCGTACGTGCTGGCGAATCCAAAGAGTTCATCCCAATGACAGGTGTTTATGAATATTCACTGACATTTAGATTCTCACCTGTTCAGTCTGGAATTTAATTATTACCAGTGAGCCTGCAATTGTTATACAGTGAAATATATTCCACCAAATTAAAAAACCGCTGAATTTCAGAACGACCTTCAGCAGGGGAGAAAGCAACCTAACAAAAAGCCCCCCTCTCGGAAATTAACTGCCTGCGGTTCAGTGTGAGAGCTGGGGAGGGAATGCAGCAGCGTGCTGTTTATAGATTATCGCACTCATTAGCATCGATGAAGAACCGCGGCCGTTCGCTTTGAGCAATTTGCATTGCTTAACTCACCTCACCCTTCTCAAAAATGCAGAAAATATATTCGCTTTGAAAAAATATATAGGCCTAAGTAAATGCACAATGCATAATCGGAATATGGGGTCAGGTGTTTGTAAGATCATCTGGGAGATAAATCTTTTCCAGCTCTGCTCAAAATATCATAATATAACAAATAAAAACTATAGTATTCCGCATTTTTTCCGCTTTAATACCCTCACCTGCTCCAAGCCTTCAATTTAGCATGATCTGTGTGGCATTAAAACAAGTCTCATTCCAACATCGCCTGGAGGAAATGATTTCAAAAGCAGAGAGTTTATCGCTGAGAGACATCAACGACTTTATTACAAAATTACATTCCAAAGAAAAACTCCTCCTATATGACAATACACGAGCTGCAGTTCACCCGAGAGCATAATAAAAACACTCAGGGTGAGTTTTTAGGGATACACACTCCATCATCTCTTCAGGAGGGACATTAGTCGGGATGTATTTTATGAATTGCCGTGTTTCCTGAATGTGCATACGCTGCAGGAAAACTACAATCAATAAGTGCATTTGTGCATTTCTGTTCTCAGCCCATCTGTCACACCACGTAACCCTACTGTTGTCCTGTATATTCATTTGAACACGATGCTGCAGGAGGAGTGGTGAATATATGAAAGGACCATAGGCGTCATGAGGTCTGATCAGTTGAGGCTACATCCCCGAGTATTTTAGCCTCAATGGCAATTTTACTTAAAAAAAAAGATAAAGCCCCAGGTAAACTTGACTTTGCCCTTGATCTTTTTAATAGCTAGAAACGCCCCTGCTGAAACAACCATGTCCGCTAATGCAACGACCACGTCCATAATTTAAACATTTAAACATTCAGCACCAGTATACCGGTCCCAGTACACCTGGACACACTTAAATGTCGTTTCCGTACGCCGATCATCAGCTTAACGGCAACATGAAGAAAAGGAGAATTTTTCCGGAAAGAAAGTTTAAAATATGCCTGGAAGTTATGCTGGACAGTAATCTTTCAATAAAACATGCTGGGAGATATATCACCGGCTAATGGCAAACATTGATCCAAGCGCTGTAAAAACCTATCGAGCGGTTGGGTACACTGTCTATCCGAAGGCCGCCGTGAGGTCGTCATGCGTAGTCGAGCAAGCCGCCGAAAAACAGATACAGAATAAACTGCAGCGGCTGATTTAACAATGCATCACGTAAACAAATTACAAAAACTGATACACACTTTCAGGCAATAAATAATCAGCATTACAAAGTAATTTTCTCCGTATTTGTATATCACAGTGGTATACAGCATTAAGAATCTAACAACAATATTTGCATTAGATTGCTGTGGTTTGACTGTGATAAAGACTGCAGTAGGGCCTACTCTGTTTAATTCTTGATAAACAACGATTGACTTTAAGCCAAGACGACGATTGTAGAATAGAGTACCATCAATCTACTGCAGCGGGGAACACGGCGACTGCATAACGCCACACCTACTTAATGTGTTATGGGGCATTTAAAATAGGATATAAGCATACACGCTTAATCATGTTACGGGTCTTTTTTATTGGATAGATTAAGAGGACGGAGATTTAAGCTCCATTAATATCCAAGGCATGTACACAGGAGGGACTGCAGCGATCAACGTCTCACTAGAGACTTTTCTGTAACACTTTGTCGAATCACCTGGAGAAAAGTTTCGGTGGTGTCTGTCCTCTCCTGTACAACCGAGCCACTAATTTTACACGAGAGGTTTTGCCAAAAATACACCTGTATCTATAAGCTTTGTCAGAGAGGCACCCGGCACACACGTCTGTATCTACAACAGCCTAAAAACAAGAAAGAAAGAGGAAAAACAGGATCCTTAAAAAAACTGGTTGTGGACTCGCACTCATAAGGTCTATTCTTCATCTTTCAGTCTTATGTCTTATGACGACGTTTGTCTACAGCCTTGTTCTCCCAAAGGTAACCCAATGAAATATTCACAGAAATCACATGCTCACCTTTCAGCAAATAAATACCAGGTTAAAGCGAGGCAATAAAAATACTTAATAAAAGCATATAAACAAAATCATACTTGCTCGTTAGAAACTTCGGCATGAGAACTACACAGTAAGTACTGTAGCCTATACTTACGCAGTTCCCGCGCTGCCTCTAACGACTACGGAAAACTGTTAGAAATACAAAAAAAAGTGCTCAGCTTAATCATTCCGTGCAGAATTGCATATCGATTCCAGGTCTTCTAAGTTAAACTGACATATCAATGGGCCGGGTGGGTGGAGGTAGGAACTGATGCCTTGTATATTGTCGATCTGAAGTACGGTGCGCATTTACCAGTGGGTGCTGGAGAAAGGCTCATAGCGCGATTCTATAGTCCTGGTGGGGGTGGGGGTACGGGGATCGGGAGGATCCGACAGCTTCAAGGAGCCCGCCACCAAATCCCAGATAATGACAGTGTGCGCACAGAGTTAAGCCCATTGGGACGCTACCCGCAGAGACAATTAACTCCTTCGGGACAATAATGTAGTTTTCATGGTGTAACAGTTTGCTGCAGATCTAAAATAACCTTATTATCACATGCCTTCTCGTATGTATATACGCATTTTATCGTCAAAAACCCGGCCCGTTTCCAGTAATACACAATGAAATTGTGTTACATATGCAACGTTGTCGTTGGCATCTAAAGCTACCTTGGCCGCAATCTGACGAGTTCAAAGCCTCAGCGTCATGACAGCTCAAAGCAGAAGGTTTACAGTGAACGGGTGATGATGATGAGCGATTTATTTTAAAGCATTCTCACCGGAGGAGACGGAGGACCCAGACAGACTGGAGTTACTGGACGCTGCCATCCCGGACTCTACGTCTTCAGCTATTTTACACGCACGCAGTCCAGGTGCGCTCGGCACAACCTCCCGGAGGTCCGTCCATTTCGCTTAGAGACCTGCTGTCGCTTCTTGCTTCAGGAGAAAAAAAAATCAGCAAATATTTCCAGTACGCCTTTTCCTTTTTATTATTTATCTTGTTGCACGATGCTCTCTCGGATCCCTCAAAAATCGCATAGGGGTTTGAATCGGCGTCTCTTCCCGCATTCGGCGGCGCGATTTGCGATTAATGACAGTCGAGTAGTCCTGCCCAAAAAAGACGAGTATATTTCAAACAGGGAATTTAAGCCGATAAAAGTTTTCCAGGTATTTTCAAAAATTCGTGAGATGTTGCTAATATCCCTTAAAGTTCATGCAAAATATATGTATGCCACCGAAGCCTTCGCCATGTTGAATTAGAGGGAGTTACTGTATCTTTTCCATGTGCCACTTAAAGACTAGTAATAAACACACACTGTACTGGCCGCGCCGTTTCCGCCTTCTTAAAGTGGCAGAGGGCTGACCAGCAGCAAGCCTGTTCATTTACCGATCACCGCAGTCACCTCCCGGCTCTACATGCGTTTCCTGTAGGCGGCTTTGAGCGCCACCGCGCAGGCTGCCTCTCGGTCGCGCCCAGACTATTTGCGACACATGCATCGCATGCACTTACAGTACGTGCGTTTTGTCACAAGCATATTTCGGTTCACATGCTGGATTTTCGACACAGTATCTGGCGACTGGTGATAGACGGCGCAGTGCAAGAGACAAATCTGGCCTATCGCTGCATAGCCTATGTGCGAGTTAATTTATAATAAGGTCCATCTCCTGAGAAACTCCCGAAATACGCCCATTTACTGTATCTCTTAATACTCATTGTATTTAATGGTAATGGAGCAAACGGCACATTATTTGTTTAAACGCGCTGTCAAGCCCAAACTTGAATAAAAATGTTGCCGGGAAGAATGCTGGAGAGGATTTCTCCATTCCTTTACCTTCTGCCAGAGCAGGCTGCAGTCTCCAGATTAACCTTAGTATATTATTAATTTGCCAAGCAAGCCCAGAAGGGCAAATGCTTGTTGCATACCGTAATACATTTTTGCACAGCGTTCGAATTCATCACTGCGTTATCATAGAAGTACTTATCAGTTGAATCCACGATTGGTTCATTGAATTTGAGCCATAATTACTTGTCTGATTCAAGAAACTCAGCTGCACTGTTCTAGAGTCATAACTGGGAATACTTTGTTACAGGGGCTAAATTCCGGGTCTTTTTCAGAATACTTTGACGTCACACATCAACCAGCCAGTTTACTTGACTTTTTACAATTAAACAGAAACTAACAAAATGTGCAATAGGCCTAATTGAAATATTCCATAGCTATATTTTTTTGTTTAGACTCATACTTGGCTGTCAGTACATAACTATATAAGCTAAAGATCAAAAGGCACAATTTGCATACATTAAACACAGAAACACAATGCGAAATAAACGCTTCAGTTTATTCATATCCAAAGAAATGGATTTATCACTTAGTCGCCAAGTGGTCTAATAGCGGTTTTTATTCATGATGTCAACGCCATAGGTACGTAGTAGGTGGTAAGTACATAGCACGAATGAACACTTTTGGTATAAATAAGTAATGTCCATCGCGGTTCCTTGTATTGTGAAAACCCCGACCTGTCAGTCTGCGCTCTGCCTTACGCGCCTTGCATATGTCGCATCGCATGAACTGCCGTTGGTAAATTTTCAACACAAATATCTAGTACTATGGGTCCACCTAGTGGTTACAACAATTTGGACTTCATTTTTAAAGATGCACATGAAATCTTCAGCTCGTTAAGACTGTTTATGACCAACAAACCGTCTCAAAAGACAGATATAATTGCAGTGATTTATGCTTTTCATTACGGATCGATGGTACAAGTCTCATTATTGGTCGAAGTAGGCCTACTAAGTATTGAAAAAACACTTTAAAATATTTTCTCATTCTCTTTGATTCCCATTAAACGTAAGGTGGAATTGTTCTGACACTACAACTGGTGCTTCATCATCATACTGGTTATTAGGATCTCATGTTCATTAACACAGGAACCTAACTGGCATGGATACCCTGAAAGAGGTCAGGAGTTCATCGGTTTTGTGGGCGTTTCCCAGTGAGACACGTGGTCAGGATCGACTGAGTCTGCAGGACCCGCCGCTGGAGTCCTCCAACCGGCTGCGCTCCGCTTTAAGCCCAGCAGGATGGAGTCAGCACCCGCTGCCCGCTGCTTCCTGGCGCGTACGTGAGCAACTCGGGTCAGCCGTATGTTTCTCTGAAGCGGAGTTAGGATTTGCTAGGATCTGAGACAAACGGAGAAAGAACGATGCAACATCTATTACCGATATAAATACATCAAATTGAATCTGCAAAAATGGTTTGTCGAAATCATTCCATAGATATTCAATGTGAGAATGGGTTTAGAGATTACAAGGTCGACCCAAAAATATAGCTAACGAGCGTGGTTACAAACCCAAAACTACGTGGGTGGGTTCCATACGGGTGCGGTGAGTGGACTGCTGTCACTCTCTATTGTGGCCTGTAGCCAACGTGGCTGTCATAGTAACTCTTTACAGTTTAACATTTAGGGAGATCTTTTCATATCGGAATTAATTAATATGCCTGGATCTCACGTCTTGCGTATTAGGCGCGTCGTCAATTTTATGTTCTGTGGTTTGCATTTGGGCGTCTTTCCCTTGTTTTACTAAATCAGCCACCAGGCGTCACTGCTGTAGCGTTTGCTAAAATGACATGATGCCATGTCAACCATCCCACCCTCGCCATGCTTCTGCCTTCAGGTCTTTTAATTATTACAACAAAACTGATTTCGTGTTATAAATTAGTGGAAACGACCCCTTACTTCGTTATTTTATGAAAAAGTAACGTGCTCTGATTGGATTTGTAACCTATATTGCTCTTAAAATGCCCTTACAACTTAAGTATGGCCTGTGGGTCGTACATGTCGTCTGCATTTTATCGCTGAGCGCTGTATGGTGTGAAGCTTTTCCCAGGAACTTCTGGACTTGGAACAAAGGAGGCCACTTTACGGCACCCGTGGCTTGTGGCAGCTTTCACGGCAGACCAGCGCCTGCTGTAACTGCTCCAGTGAATTACATTCCCTTATATCTTTGCCGTGAACATTTCCAGTAATGCAGTGAGCCGTCTTTGAACTGTGCATGTAATTGCCACAATTTTGCGCAAAGTGGAAAGTGTTGCATCTGAAGTTACTTTGTGATAAAGGCCATTCCTCCCCCCCCAACCCCATTCTCTGTCCCAACCCCCACACCCTGTCTTTCTTGGGGTAAGAGAGGGACAACTTGTTTTAATTCCTTCCAGATGTGTGTCTCTCCCCCTCCCACCGGCGCTCGCAGCGGCATGACTGAGGCTCTGATACTGCTGCCCCCAGTGCTACAGACAGACGGTCTGAGTGCAGGGATCCAGAGGCCAAACATTGGCTGGGGGGCTGTCCTGGTCTCCATAACAACATAGTGGATCCGGCTGACTCTGACTGGTGCTGGGGGGGGGGGCGCTTATGCAAAACTGGGTAGTAGTATTTGAAGGGGAAGCTGTTGAGCACACCCCTTCGATGAGAACCATCTGGCCCTTGGGGGGGATAGATGGGAGGCTTGGGGGGGGGGGGGGGTTCTGGAAGATCAGCATGGAGCCCAATCATCTGCAGTTTCCCAGCATTCCTAGCAGCCTGCATTGTGTCTCACATCGACACACATACCTCCACTCAAATCCCCCCCCCCACTACGTACATACACACCTATATGCTCACAGACACATATGTGTATCTGACACATCGAAAGTTATCCATATCCAAACAGGAATGTGCACACCTACACATGTTCTCTGTTTCATTATCGTTAGAGGTCAGTCGCCATGGAAACATAAATATTGAGTATAGCGGAGTATTGAAATAATAAATACCCTTTTCTGCAATTGGCAGCATGGTGGCACAGAAAGAGTTAATGCTGTGAGTTTAGATCTCTGATCTCTGGAATGGGTTTATGTTCCTTAATGGTCCTAACAGCTGCCGGTTGTATAAACTCTGTCACACACATGCATGCAGCGTCTCTCTCTCTCTCTCTCTCTCTCTCTCTCTTTCTCTCACACACATAATCAGACGCTCGCTATCTTCCTGCCTTACACTTCATGTTTACTTTCTAGCACCTCAGTTGCTTTGTCTGCGTTTTTCTGACTGGATCTCGACGCGGCCTTACGCCTCTGTGTCTCCCTATGGCCGAGCGCATGTCCGTCACGCGCAGAGCCAACCTCCTCCTGTAGGGGGACTCGCAGGCTCATGAGCAGAAGTTTGCAAATGTAATTGCAAAACATTTTCAGATGATGCTCAACATGTGTTTCTAGTTGGGGGACTTCCGGCTCTTTCTGTTTCTCTCTCTCTCTCCCTCCATCTCTCAGTCTATCTTTCTCTGGAAAAGAGCCTTTTTTCAGAACCACTCCTTCTCTGCTTCAGTCTATGTCTTTGTGTGGTCCATTAGCCCCACTTCATTCTCTGGTACCGTCATCACTCCTGGTCTCATTTGGCCCCATAAGTGGGGGGGGGGGGGGTTATTGCAGTGACCAGCTGGCAGATTCCAGCCCCAGACTTTCAGCACCCGGTTCTGCAGCTGCTCTGATCACTTATCTGGACTGACCCAATCATTTTCTGGACCAGAAGGCAGTTGTCCATGGCTTTGTTGTGGTGATCAGAGGGGTGTCTTGGTTCTGGTGAGGGAGGCCTGACAGCCTCCACACCACACACGCCCTACCCCCCCCCCCCCCACGCGTGTGGTGTGATCACGGACCGATTTAACAGGGACCCTGTAGAAGGGACTGTGAAAAGGAAGCTCTGCCTGTGTGCTGGTATCGATGGCGGGGGTGAGGGCACAAATGTGCATACATGAAAATATGAAAATATAACCCTCCTCCCCCCATAAGCCTCCCCCCAATGGATGATGGGCAGCTCTGTCCTGAGGGCTGAATGGACCCTTTGTGATTAAGTGGGTCAACAGTGATGGGCTACAGGGAGGGAGAGAGAGAAAGAGAGAGAGAGAGAGAGATAAAAAAAGAGAGGAAGCCTGGAATGCCATCTTCCTTTAGTTCCTATCACTTTCTTAAAAGTGCAGATACAGCCCTGCAGAAGATGAAGCTGGAAATCTCTCCTGCAGACAGCATGGTTCCTGTTTAGATACCGGCAAACAGTCGCCCTATATAGTCAGGGAGAGAGGAGAGAGGGGCCTGTTACCAAGGATATTTCCCTTTGTTGCTACGGGAGATTTTCATGTTTATGATTGTACGTCATTGGCTCGTGATTTTGCTGGAAAGCACAGCTGCCCTGTGCATTCTGGGTATTTGAAGACCTGTGACCCTGAACATACAGGACTGACTGAATACCCGCAGCTGGCCCTCGCTAGCGCCCTGGCTATCCGGTGCCAGCTAGTCTCGCTTACCAGGTTGTGCTTAATCAGCTTCTGTTTTTGTTTTGGAAGTTTGAGAGCTTGACTGAAGAAAATATGTATGTGAGAGAGCAGATGTGGCCACCTTCTGCTTCTTAAATCCGGTACAGGAAAGGATCTGCTCTGTGTTTCCACTGTGATGAAAACTAACACTGACGTTTAACATCAGTTACAGTGTAATCCTGAGGACTTTATGGCGTCAGGGCTGTTACATTGATCCTGCTTTGGATGATCTGCTGATTGGTCACATAACATGCTAGGGGCGGAGCCTTGGAGTCCCTTAAGGATGATGTAATTTCTGTACGATTTCAGTGATGAGGTAGACTCCAGAAACCAGCCGGCTGATGGGACACCTTTCACTCTTAGCCCCGTGCTTTCTCTGCCAGACCGATGGGAAAGCGATCTCGCCGCCGGTCTCGCTTGGCCGCCTCAGCAGCCGTCAGGATCGACTCGGTCCGATTCCCGTGACACTTTAAAAAACAGAAAGGGTAGCTGGAACAGAAGATGGATAAATGGAAATAAAACAGGCACAGTGATGGGGTTTTTCGTGTTATTGGTCCATTAGCAGCTCTTGTACATAGACGAGTAGCACATCGCTTGCCAATAGAGCTGCACAGCGCAGGGTTGGCACTTGGGGAGATCTCCGTCTTGTAGTGGACTCCTGGTTTCTGCAGGTCCTGGTGTAGAAGCATCTGTTAAATGTCTCCCACAGCCCACTCCTCTGTCTTGCATCTCTCCTAAAACCATCCATCCCTTTCTCTTCCTCTCTCTGCCGTTTCAACGTCCTCTAAAGGAGTTTTGCTGTCAGTCACTTCTCCAAAGAACTCCAAGACAAAGAAACATACTGGAGCATGTACAAGCGACTATATAATGCACTGATTGTCTAACTTTAACTATTGTATCTGAAATGTGTTTTCCTGGAACCTGTTCAGATCTCTACTCACTCCAGCTAGAGGGTTTTGGGATTGAGTCCCATCCCCACTCTGTTTGTGTAGTGAGTTTGTGCCTGTTAAAGATGAAGTGGGATTTGAACCCCCAAACCAGGAGGTATTAAATAACGGTGACATCCACTGAGTCAACAGGCCTCCCCATATTGGTGTGTGTGAAATTTTCATGGTCAATAGGGGAGTGTAAATATTGTGCTTGTCTTTGGGCAAAAAAGTTAATCTGATCTGTGCTTATTGGAGAACGTGTCCAGCTCTCACGTACAGCGCGCAGTACAACACAAGGCCAGACTCCTGCCAGATAACCATTTGCACAGATGTCTTAGGACCTGCTGAAATGAAGATTTCCTCCCCATTGAAAAACTCAGCCATTTACTTCTTTACTCCAGGTGCGAGGGACATCGCCCACACTTAAAGTCCCCCACAGCTTGTGGGTAAAACATCCTGGGAAATTTATTGCTTCTTTCCTCTGGCCCGGTAACCTGAGATTCTCGACTTAATTGACAAAATCTTTGCTCCAGTTGATTGTTATATAAATATTTCTATATATGGATCATGACTCTTCACTGGATGAGGAGTTACAGAAGATTGCCCTGAAACCCTGTATGTTTGGTTTATATTTACAGTGTAGTTGTGGTATGTCCCACCTTTGTGTGCTGTGACGCTGGTGCTCATTGGTGGAAACCTTGCTCAGGCTTCTCCTCTGTCTCTGGAGCTGAGGAAAGTTGATTGGAAGGCTAATTAGATACAGGAGCTGAGCTGCCAACTCCCACGTTTTCTTGTATGCCCCCCTGGGCCCCCTCCCAGCAGGCAGGTTCAGTTTGGCTCTGGTCTGATTGAGGGCCATACTACACTTTCACTGAGAGTCCTTCATTGAGGCCAGGCCCACCTTCCCTTCATGCCATGAACCAATCGGTGCTCTGTGTTACAACTGATGACGTGAATGACCGGTCCCTCCACCAATAGTAGCCAGTCACTAAAAGATACTCGTTGGCATTGACAGCCCTGGACCAAGGAGTTCCAGCCTGTTTCCTCCCTGCCTCAGCAAATCTATTTGCTTTTTCAAGGGGCACTCAACATCAAGCTCTTTGTCTCAGTTAAAGCAATTGATTTGCTGTTTGTTGTTGCTGAAATGTTAATCCCCATGTCCTAAGTTGGTGGACTGTACTTTAATTTACAAGCCTTAAACATAAAATTATACCTGGATATTATAGTATTACTAGCTGCCCTGGTTAGAGAATTGTGAATTTCCTCTTCGTTTTTTAACTTGTTGCAACTGGTGACGCGATTGCTTTGAAGTCAGTTGCACTTAACTTTCTTTGCCACAGAAACAGCTAACTATCGCATTCTGTCTCTAATACTTGCTCATTTTCCAGTTCTGTTCTCTCTACATTCTTCCTCCAGTCTTCCAAACATCTGTAGATGTGAGACTGTTTTCCCACTCAAACAAGGTTCCTCACGAGAGCGCGTCCGTCCCTCTGCAGCCTGGAACCTGAACTACATCTCAAGGCATCTGAGCACGAGCAGAAAGCTCTCTATTATTTTGTGAATTTTAGAGGCAACATCAAAGTCATCTGAGGGCTAGACAGGAAACGACCTCCATGCGGCAGAGTGTTTTCCAGTGGTTTGCATTACAGAGTGCAATTCATCACTGAAGAGAAAGTGCCGGGAATCCAAACACGAAGCAGATTTCACGTGGTGAAGATGCCGAACAAGATGGCTCCATTGAAACAGACAAACCTGTTGGAAGGGTGTCAAACAGATTGTTGCCGATTTCAATGATGCATGCCTAGTTGTCTGTTAAATGGACGAATATAAAATAGCTATTACATTCCCGAAAGTGGCCTCTACTGATCTCGCCTTGTGTTTGCGGGCGCATTGTTGTCCGCAGCAGAAGACAGTAGCGCTCAATGTGGTTTACCTCGAATGAATTGCGGGACAAAATGTACAAGGCTAATTTAACTTATAAGCAAACAAACCGAGCCTGTATGTGAAACTTTCTGGAAAGTTTCCAAGGACAGAATAAGATCTACTGCCACCCGGTCGTCAACCACAGCTAAACAAAGATCACCATGTGTGTCCAGTATGACTTCCTGTTATGGTCAGAATTGTTCCTTGTTGTGGTTCATGGTCATTGGTCTTCGGGAACAAAATATAAATTCTAATTATACTGCGCTAAAAACAACAAAACCTAAATGTAAGGATGCTGGGGTGCTTTCGACATCTTTTGAAAGTTTAGCTGCCGCGTTTAGCTCCTCGTATATAAAAAAAAACAGGAGTGTCCGTACCTGCAACAGACGACAACGAGTCAGAATGCATGATCCTTGTTATTGGCTATGCGCATTTGTGTCATTGGTTCATCGTAAAGGAGTTTTACCAGATTCAGTTACCAAATGGTGTTTAAAGAACCTTCATAGAGCTGTCCAACATCAATATAGCAAAACGTCTCATTTAACAGGCTTATCAGTCCTGCGTTTTAACCAGTAACGGTGTACGGATTAGTGCTAGATTTATTGCAAAGTGTGGCTTTGAAGATTATCATGAATTTCAGCAGTTATCTGAGTCTACCGTGTGGGGCACATTCCGAGTTAAATCTCAGCGAAATAGCTCGCAGGCTACTGAATCAATTGAGACAAGGCCGTGATATTTGCATTCACCTGCAGTTTCTGAGTAATGAAACGTATAAACATGAAGACAAAATGCTTCAACGAAGATGCTTTTGTCTGATGACTATTTGCAGATGTAACCTTTTGTTTTTTAAAGACCGAACCTTTTTTATACAGACTATTCCGCACCATTGTAATTACAACGACCGTAAAACATCTGGACGACTCTGGAAGCCGAACTAGGGCACATAAATTGGTAATTAGCTGACTTCGCTCAGTCACACTGCCAAGCTGCACAGCAGTTCCGCTTTGTCTCTCACTTAAAATTATGTGCCACAAGCTGTAAAGCGGTCAACTTGTTTCGAGCAACAGTCACCAAGTAAAATGAATGACATGTATATCTATAGACTAGGATGTCGGGCAGAACAGAAAATTTTGTAGGTCACTCAGTGATCTGCGTTTTAACTGTAATCCTTCTAACATAGGTTTATTTAAGGATGTCTAAATAATAGCAGCTTCAACACACTGCCGACCCCCATCCCAAGTCCCGGGAGGGAACAACGTGGGAAGAAAGGCTTTCCATCTGTGTTTTTTTTTTTCCTCGTCTCGCGCTTTTACAGCCAGATGTTGTGAAGACATGCGGTAGCAGACGCAATGGCGACAATGTAGCGCGAGCGCGTTTATTTGATTTATTCCCGACCTTTATCCGCCTATCGGCATCTGGACGGAGCCGGCACGGGACGGGAGCGGAGGAGGTGCTCTGCTCGGGAGTATTGTCGAGGTCTGTAATTTGCAGCAGATGACCACTTGGGGGATGTGGATTTGGGGAGGTGTACATTTCCTCAAACGGAATTGCTTCCCTGTGTTGCTTTGTCAACTCCTTTTGTTATTGCAGATATAAAACTGAAGAACAACTTAATGGCTTAGGACACTTTTGATTTTTGATGCACGCTTGCTTTATTGTTTCGTGGCAGCTGGTTGAAATGTGCGTTTTTGCAATCAGAGTGTTGGAAGGTAGAAGAGAACGACGATAAGGCAACCGAACCAAATACAAAGGAATGCCGACAACATCGGCTTTTCCTCGTTTTGGGAATGGCAAGCTTCCTGGCTCTCTGCTTTCTGCTTTTGCCCGGTGTCCTGTCGGTGGCGCCCACATGCCCGGACCGCTGCGACTGTCAGCACGCGCAACACCTCCTGTGCGCCAACCGGGGGCTGCGCGCGGTCCCCAGAGCCCAGCTTCCCAAGCAAGCGGACATCCTCGTTTTCAGTCTCGCAGGTAACTTCATACAGAATATCACCGCTTCCGACTTCTTACGCTTGGACGGTCTGATTAGGCTGGACCTGCAGTACAATCAGATCCGGAAAATTCATCCGAAGGCGTTTGAGAAACTGTCCAAACTACAAGAGCTGTATCTGGGCAATAACTTGATATCTGTTATCTCCCCGGGTACTTTGCAGTCTTTGAATAAACTAAAGATTTTATATGGCAACAGCAATGGCATAAAAGAGATAAAGCCGGACTGCTTTGGAAATCTGGGAAGCATTATAAAGCTTAGGCTGGATGGAAACTCTATAGAAAAATTACCAGATGCAGTTTTCAAAAGCTTGCCTAACCTGATGTATCTCCATTTAGAATCTAATAAACTGCGGTACATCCACAGGAACGCCTTTATAAACCTTACCAACCTCCGCTTTCTGAACCTGTCCGGCAATAAGCAAAAAAGCATCAGGAATATTTTAACATTTGCCTCACTCCCGTCTCTGACAACATTGCTGGTCTCGGAGAATGAAATCCAACATATCGGCAACCACGTCTTTCAAAATCTCAAAAAGTTGTTAAAGCTCTCTTTGAGCAACAATAAGATTTCTCAGGTCGAGCTGGGGGCTCTCAAGGGACTGTCAAACGTCAGAGAACTGCTGATGGACGGGAACGAGCTGGTCCACATCCGGTCTGGTGTCCTCGACCCCCTGGAGAGGGTAGAGGAGCTAGACTTCAGCCGCAACCGGATTTACAGCGTCGAGCCTTCAGCTTTTACGCGGCTACAGCATCTAAAGATTTTGAAGCTGGAAAAGAATCAGCTGACAAGCCTATCAGGGGGTATTTTTGCCCTCAATGGCGTTCTCTATAATTTATATTTAAACGGCAACAACTGGACATGTGACTGTAATATCTTCGAATTTAAGCAATGGATGAACACGGCACATTCTCAGGGGAGACTCCTCACCGTGTTTGTTCAGTGTCAGTACCCCGACGTTCTTAAGGGAAGGTATCTCGACTACCTGAACAGCACACAGCTTCTGTCTCAGGGGAACAACACGCAGCCCTGTGGGTCCGACAGCCCAGTGGAGAGCCTTGCTGTTGGGGTTCTGGAAAGCGCATTCCCACGAAAGGAGCTGAACATTCAGGCGGACCAAGGAGGGGTGGGCCAAACAAAGAAGCCTCACGCAGAGAAAAACAAACGGAAGAGCGTCGTTCCAAGGTCAGGATCACCTACAAGCGCTGCTGGGAAGACAGTCACAGGGAGGGCTGTGCCCTCATCTTCTGGGACCTCCCCCAAACCAAGTCCTTTGGCGACCAAGTTACCGTTAACTGTGCCTAAACGGCACAGCGTCGTGCTTCCAGTTGCCACCGTACCTCTTCCAGGAGAAGCTGAGAAGTTTGACAGGCTCCAGCAGGAGAGGCTGGGTTTCCCCCTAGTGACCGATCCATGCCAGTTCAACCGGCACTTTATTGTGAACGTGACTGTGAGCCAGGTCTCCTCGAACTCTGCCACCATCACCTGGTCTGTCCGGGAGCACCGGAGCGCACCGGCGTCAGTTGTGAGCTTCCGGGTCCTGTTCGACCGCTTCGGACAGGCGGTACGTTTCCCACGCTTCGTGTACGTGCGGGACGGGGGGCACTCGGTGACACTGCAGGAGCTGATTGTGGACACCACCTACATGGTGTGTGTGGAGGGTGTGGTGGGCGGGGCCGTGTGCCAGGTGGCTTCCCGGGATCACTGCACAGGAGTGGTCACTCTGGGGCCGGTGCGGTCCGGTGCTGACCTCCAGCTGGTCACCATGGCGATGCTGGGGGTGAACGCGTTGCTACTGCTGCTGGTGGGCGGAGCCTGGATGGGGCGCAGACTCAGGCGGAGGCTTCAGCACAGGAAGTCCGCCGTGCACGTCCGTCACATGTACTCGACCCGCCGGCCGTTTCGCGCCATGCCCCCTGCTGTCGCCTCTGATTTCACCAGCTACCAGAGCAGCCGGCCCAGGATGTGTCCTGTTGACGAGGGGGACCTTATAGAGTTTCCCTGCGATCGTTTCCTTGACAACAACAGTACGAGGCGGGAGGAAGCCTTGCAAAGGTTCACAGACTAATGTTGGCTTGAAAAGCCAGTGATCAAGACTAGAGAGCAACTCCTTATGTCCTGGATTTGTTTGAGGAGATTGCATACTTGTGGAGAAATGCGCTGTCACTGAAGAAATACTGTCATCACTCCCAGTGAAATGACTTTGTTTTGCTGAGAATGTGTGTTTTTCAGGAATCTTCCACAATTTGAGCCAGACGTTTCCTTTTCCTCGTTGAAAAGTTTGTTTCCGTCTCCTCAGCCCTTTGGGGCTTCTTTGCACCTGGAATTTGCTATCTGCGTGTGTTTGCTTGCGTGTGCCTGTGTCTGCGCGCATGCGTGCTCATGTCTGCCAGCATGCTCACATGCAACCCCGTGGGTCCACTGACATCACAACTGTACATCACCCTGAACCTTTCATTTTTTTTTTATTAAAAACATTTACATTTTGTAGCTGCTGGCAATTCTGAACTGTAGGGGGTGCTGGCGGGCAGAAACATTGCTTTTATTTTCCTACATTTTAGTATCTTTTTTTTATTTTATCCTTTTGTTCATTCTTGTGATCAGGAATACAAAGTGTATTTTCTAAATAAGCAATAACCTGTAGATCTTTAACTTTCTTAAAAAAAAAAAAAAAAAATCACAGTTTTTTTTGTAGCATCTTGCATCACATTTGTTACTTTTTATATTTTTCAATAAAACAAAACAACTCTGATGCCTGTTTGAAGTTGCTTTTTGTAAGTATGATTAAATATTTAGTGTTTACTGTGACAAAAGCGATGGATTTATCTCAATAGGAGACGTATACTTGCCTTTTACCAGCCACTTTTGGGAGCGACTTCTGCCCGAGATTCTTAATCACTAACAAATCCATATCATCTCTGGGGACAGCCCATCTATTTCTGTGCTTCTCTGTGTTTATACAGCATTGAGCCCTGCATCTTTTTCTGTCTACACAGGGGTGTGTTATGCATTATGGTGAGTGTGCATGGTACATGACTGGGTGTGTGCACCGTAGCCTGCCTGTCTACTGCTTATGTCTGTAATTTAGGCCTTGTTTGGTAAGTTAGGGTGGAGGCTTATCTTACAGTTTCTACTTTAGCTTCAGGTCTTTAGAAGAGGGAGGATGGCATGTTCTAATTTCAGTGCTACGCTCAGCTTCAGCACCATGGAATGTTCTAGATGAGCCTCAGGAACACCTAGATGAGGGAGTTTACAAGGTCCAGCTCCAGTTAACCCCATTGCCTGTGTGTACTCTTCTGCACATTCCAACAAACAAAATGGTCTCTTGGTCAGCATTTCCACCACATCCAATATGGTGACGGTTCTAAGCCTGGATGTATGTGAAATGTTACAAGAAAGCAGAAATGGCCTGATTTAAAAACCTGTTTTAACCATTTACAACCTCATGTACACACTTAGTATGCAGTTAATAAGCTTTTATTTTGCACCCTGGAGTGGTAAGTAATATGTTAGCTGTAGTGTTTGTTTTTAAGTCCAATCTCGACGCTTCAATAAGCTGTTTAAAAGCTTAATAATTGCAGGTTCCTTGGCATTAACTGATAATGTGCTCTATAAAAATGCAGTAATTTTACAGAACTCTGGGGAAGGCAGTTAATAACAATATAAGATGCATCATTGTTATTGCCTGAGAGCCATAAATAAATCCTTGACTCAAAATGAGTATAATTAGGTGATCAAAAGCAATTTTTGTGTGCTTCAAATTTTCAAAAAAAGCAGAGGTGGATAGTTCATGTCCAGTTTCGTATTCTGTGACTCTTCATGCTCAGCTTTGGTTGAAGCAAAATCTTGGTCTGGATTTTTACTTTCTGTACCTGAACTACCCAGCCCTGCAAAAAAGCAATCAGCACGTTGCTAACTTTCGCAGTAGCTTCCTATTTACTGCCAAGTTGTAGGTGAACAAACCTGGGTCACAGAGAGGTTTGTAAACTCCAGAACAACAGCTGAAAGTGTAACAGGAACTATTACTTTTAACTTTTATTATATCTAGGGTGACCATATAATCCGTGTGAAGGAAGATACTTTGAGCTAGGGCAGGATGTGTCCTTTTCAATTAAAAGGATCTAGATTTCACTTTAACACTGTGTTCTTGCTGTGTGCTGATTGGTCAGTTTCCTATAATCATGCACGTGTCACCAGCGTCAATGTGAAACAGCTGGATGAGTCTTTCAATCAAGATAACAAATCAGTCAAAGCACAAGAAAAACTGAACTATTTAGCAAAACCAAGGAACCTTTCAGTTTTAAAATAGTTTGTAAAGCCTGATATAGCTCAAAATGTCCTTGCTGACATAGATTAGATGGTCACCCCACTAGTATCTGTGTGTGCCGACAGAAACTTGCAGTATATTTTGACACGTATTTTTCTTAATAATAGAATGACATGGGTATGTACACAACACTCATCGCTATTGCTAAATAGACTTGGATAAAGACACACTCTTGGCTTACATCCTATCCCTTATATTGGTTATGTGGCTGCAACTCTTGAAGCCTACACTAGAGGGAGGCAGTGTTCTTTATAAGGAATCCCGGAAGCGTACATGTGGCAACATCTGTTGATCTTCGGAAATGTTTATTTCTGCTTAAATCTGTTTATTCACAGATAAATTGTAAAACTATAGTGGATCTTTGCTAGATTTCACAATTGCTTTGTGTTGATTTTTTTAATTAAAAAACTACATTATACCATATATGGGTTTCACGCATTTGTTCAGTACCAGTCCTAGCCGATCTGGTGTCCGGCCAAGCATTACCACGGGCCTCCCCCAGTCCGAGACGAAATGAAATTGGCTGGCAAGTATGTGGCCCCTCAGAAGCTGGCGCCATAGGCGGCCGCCTATGTCGGTTATAAGATTAACCAGCCCTGTATTTGTTTATAAAACCTTAGAAGTAAAGAAAAAATGGCATATTCATCGAGCTGTTGCTGTGTTTTAGTAAGAAGAAGCTTTCATTTTTAAACGATGACTGTAACATTCCGAGAGAAGTTAAATGGTCATTCTAGGCACATCTTCAAGTAATTCTGAAGTTTTTGTGTCTGCTTTTTGTCACACGCAAACACTCAAGCACGCTGTTAGAGATGAGTGTTTTATTTTCATACTGGATCTGCGCTATTTCACATTTGTACAAATGCATAAAAACACAAAACAAAGGGCAAGTCTGAGGCATTAATAAACCCATAGAAATATACAAAGTTATACAAACCTGTATGAATTTTATCTATTATGCATAATAAAATTAACAATAAATGTTCTGATATAGGAGACATGAATCTTGAAAGTATTAAGTGCTATTAAATTGTTATGCACAAATATGTACCGCTGACTCCTTTCAGTGAGAAAGGTGGTTATTCTTAGAAGTACAAGATTACAAAAAAAAAATTAAATTCTATACAGTATGTATGGTTTCATTATGATACATGTTTACACACTGTCGTCGCATAGGGAATTGTTTTCACGTCCCTCCACCCGGACAAAACACAAACTACACACTGTACTTCCTGCACAGAAAGCTTGCACTGTTACGCAGCGTTAAATCAAAGCTGAAGCCAAAGATTTCGAGGGAGCTGGGGTTAGATGTGGCACGTGTCTGCTGTCTTTGATTTGCTGGCGGTGGGGGGTCGGATACGGGGTATGGATGCAGAGGACCAGGGTGAGCGAGGGAGGAAGCATTTGGAAAGGAAATATTCGTCTGCGTGTAAGGAAACAATGGCACTGAACTGACGGATCCGCTGAGAGTTTTAACGAGATGATTTCACGGTCGGTCCTTCTCTTCCTTGTCTCTTAAACCTGCCAAATGTCACCAACACCCCACCCTCCCCAAACATGAAAACAACACCGTTCCAGTTCACAATAACACCGGTAAATCCCACAGTGTGCAAAAAAGGGCTGCATTTCGTCCACCCCCAGGTCCCGCAGAGGACAAAGTGCATTAAAAGCCGCATAAGATACACCCCCCCCCCCCCATCTTAGGTTATCGCCAGGCGGTCCGGGTGTGATGCAAGAATGCTGCCAATGGGTGCCTGAACATTCATAATCACGCCTTTGTGTGTGTGTGTGTGTGTGTGTGTGTGTGGGGGGGGTGTCTCTGTGTGTTGATTAGGTTTATATTTCATTGTGGGGACCAATTATCCCCATAGAGTGTAATAATAACAGTCTTTTTTTCCATTGTTTGCCATTTTTTTGGTCCCCACAAAGATCTGTGAATGCAATCAAAAAAGTACAATTGCCAAAAGTCTTGTATTCTGTCTGGTTAGGGCTGGGTAGGGGTTAAGGTTGTCATGTTGGGATTAGAGTTTACCCCATAGAAATGAATGACGAGTCCTCACAAAGATATAATTACAAACCTTTTTGTGTGTGTATGTGTGTGTGTGTGTGTGTCTGTGCGCGTGTCAAATGCAGAAATTCAGCTTGCTGCTGCTTTGGGCACCATATCCGACTGGCATCTGATGCCTGAACCAGGGCCTGGTCCAAAAATGTGAGACTGCATGACACCGTCCTCAGAGGCAGGTGTCACTGAGACACCAGCATGGCGATGATAAGATCAAAGTAGATTCAAGGTCTTAGGATTTTTTTTTTTTCGTCTCGTAGGCGACAATTTGAAAATTAGACCAGACATTGGGGCTGTCAATAAATCACTAAACAACAGAGATGCAACTTTGTGGGATATTTCAAGACAGAAGAGGCAGCTGGTCAGAGGGGATACTGGTTTCCTGGGGTGGGGGTGGGGAGGGGGAGGAGGAGGGGATTCTCCAACCACAGTGCTTTGGTCTGTTTGGTTTAGGACAGAAGTAGGAAGAAACATCTCTAAGGCTGTAGGGGAAAGGAGGATCAAATCCTGACTATCTGTTTAAGCTAAAATAAAGATCACAAATTGAGAACAGACACACAAAAAAACCATAAAGACAGCTAGAAAAGATCGCATAGAAAAAACAAGGTTCAAGCTTGAGTTTTTTTTTTCTGCAAGAAATCCTGATACATGTGACCCCCTGGAACAGCCCGGTGGGTCGAGTCAGGGACAGTCTCTAAAGGATGGGGTTGATGCCTGTACGAGCGCTGAGCTGGCCCAGCACCGCGTCGCCCCCTACTGCGGTGGAGGTGGTGATGGTGTTGTGTTGGATGACCTGCTGTTGGGTACACACGGGGCTGGGACTTCCTGCCGGACTGCTTTCTGGACCTGGGAAAAAGGAGCTCTGTCAATCGTGTACTAAATGAACTGTTATCAGACCCCTGTAAGGAAAACTAATTTTGGAGGGACTAGTTTGGCAATTTGACTGTGTGACTTGGGTTAGGATCCAAATATATAAATGTACTTTGATTAAAAAAGCATTAATGGTTTAAACACTCATATACTGTATGTGTACATAGATCTAGAGGTGCAAAGGGTGTTTTGATTGGTGCTAAGTGGAAGACTCCATTTCCCTTGTTAGGGGAGGGGAGGTGGGCTCCATTCTAGTTTCATTGAAGTTCCATCAGAGTTTCCCTGAGGACACAACCGTTCTGCTGTCCCGCTGCAGGCACTAGCTGGGCCTCAGTGTGATACATCCTCGCTCTGGATGATGGGCTGTGACAGAACAGCCAGGAAGAGTGAGTGCTACTCACTGAGATACCCCTGCGACTCCTTCTGCATGGCTGTGACCGGGCAGTCTTTGTGGGTCAGCAGCAGCTGTTTCAGCTGCGTTACCTCTGTCTTCAGCATGGTCACCTCGTTCTGAGACAGGACCCACAAGCAAGCAACAAAAGACTTTTACAGATGTTCACATGGGTGACAGAAACAAAACTGCAATACATAAAACTGGGTCAATTCTTCAAAAGGGAGTTACGACATTTCCAGTTCCAGTGTTTATATTACTAAGCAAAAGCCTGAGATATAAGTCAGATATACTGTGAAATATGATATGAAATCAGATATGAGGTATGTGACACAGAAAATATCAATTTGTGAGCTGTGATGAGGTATATGTGAAATATAATGAGGTTTTAAAGATTCAGAATTAATAATATTTCATCAATTTCAAGGTTTTCCATAAAAGTGAGGTATGTTTGAAATATAAGCATATAAGCAAAGATAAAGGGTAATTATCTGCATATATGTCAGATACAAGCAGAGGAAAACAGTTATAATGAGGTAAATATGAGGTACATGTAAGATAAAGGGTTATAATGAGGTATTTGTGAGATATAAGCAGAGATAAAGGGTCATAATGAGGTATGTGTGAGATATAAGCAGAGATAAAGGGTTATAATGAG
>JAODKF010000051.1:2435765-2465859 GCA_026779585.1 Mormyrus proboscirostris | reverse complement strand
GAGGGGTTAGGGGTATATGTGCCAGTCTCAGACCGAGGGGTTAGGGGTATATGTGCCAGTCTCAGACCGAGGGGTTAGGGGTATATGTGCCAGTCTCAGACCGAGGGGTTAAGGGTATTTGTGCCAGTCTCAGACCGAGGGGTTAAGGGTATATGTCCAGTCTCAGACCGAGGGGTTAGGGGTATATGTGCCAATCTCAGACCGAGGGGTTAGGGGTATATGTGCTAGTCTGAAACCGGGAAGTATTGCAGATTCTGAGGGGCACAAATGGTTCTTGAGAGCAAATTTGCCTGATCTTGAGTGCCAGTGTCGGGTACTAGCTGATTAATGTTATTAAGACTAGTTTCTGTGATTTCTAACCCGCTAATTGGGCCGCAGCAAAATCTCTCTCCCCTCAATTGGAGCACATTTCAGCACATCGTCTCTGCGTCTGTGCTGGGTTCCTGTTTTTAACACGTCCTTCTTGGTTAAATCGCAGTGCCTGCCTGGATGAGGCCTTGCACTGCCATGCTTGTTAGCTTAGCGGCTAGCATGGCCTCTCTTTCTGACCCAATTATATTGCCATGTAGGCAGGAAGATTCGAGATCTGAACCTGCCAGCTGTCGGTGAGAAGATATTTCGTGAACGGGGATTAAATCGCTTCCTGAGCCAAGTTGCTGTGATTCTTAATGAGGCCGCCTTAAATGCAGATGGCGAGGGCCGCATTCTGAAGCTTGTGAGATTGTGTGCCCACCAGCAGGTGGCGCTGTGACCAAATCTGCAGCTGGTCAAGTGGGAGAATATCCAGCAGGAGCCCTGTGAGTGAGTGTGTGTCTGCAGGCAGGATGCCTGTCTGAGAGCAGGGGGGGTTTTGTGTGGTGAGATTAGCACAGCCCGTCACGACGGCCTGATCTCGCTGGTGCGCCCCCACCTGCTCAGATAGCTCTGTCCATGAAATTCCAGAATGCAAGTACGTGCTGTGTGCTGCTCCGTGCTGTGCCTCTGGGTGGCGCTCTTACAGCTGTTTCTGTCTAGCACACTTATTGACTCTCTTATGCAGGCGTCTCACTCGATGGTGACGCCGATCTTGCGGCTTTGCACCCACTGACACTGTCTCAGCTGTCGCAGAATTTCCTCCCGGGATCAAGGCCAACCTTAATCTTAATTTTAATCAGCCCAAGTTCACACTGATACAACAGCTTCCCGCTGCACTCAGGAGTGCCGCTAGAGAGTTTGGGCCCCCAACCCAGACCAATCCAATTATGTTCCAAATTTTATAAAGGCCTTGTCACTCATGGGCCCTTGGAATCGCTGGTTCATAGGTCCTACATTTTAAAGGGTTTTAATAAATTCTTTTTGCAGGTTTTGACATTTCTATACAATGTTTTGAAGAAATTTAATATAAAAGGAACTAGATATTCATATAATTTTGCTTTAATATTTAATGAGTGAATGTCCCTCCAGCTCATGTTGTGTCGGTCCTTGTCTCTGGGGGCGGCAGTGGTGCTCCAGCAGCTGCCCTCTTGTCTGCCCTCGGGTCCTGAACGGCACACAGTTCCGGGTGTGAAGATGGCAGAACCCTGTAGGGTAGCCGCATTGCTGTGCAGACATACGCAGGTTTCCGTGCACCTGCCTGCGAGTGTTGCATCTCCTGTTGCCAGGGACTCTCTGCCTGCAGTGGCACCCTCTTCCCACGCCGGCTGCGGGACACTTACGGGCACCATCCGTCGAGTCCTCTGAGCGCGTCACCGCCATACAGACCGCTGAGCCCCCGCTTCTCATTTGGAATTTCTTTTAATACGGCTTTTATCGTCCGTCCTCTGGTTTCTTTTCTACGCCCGTCGGCGTAAACAAGGCGGCTGGCCACCGCTCCCTGAGCCGCGACCTCCGCGGCGGGTCCTACCTCGAGTGCGTCAGCAAGGTTTGGCAGGCGCGCCCGGCACATCGGCACTGTTCTGATCTGGGGCCGCATCGCGGGAATAAAGGAGCTGTAAAAGTGGCTCTCTCGCACTGACCGGCCGTCTGGCCCCACCAGTCCTATTATGAATAATTCATAAAGAAAGGCAGTGTCTGCACCATTAAAAGTTATCCGCATGCAACGTGGGGCCACAACAAACCCCGACTGACGTCACCCTGGTGGGGTGTTGGCACGTCTGGGTAAAAATAGAGGGACGCTAACAAGCTCCAGGGTCATTAGCAGCAATTATACCGCATTCCTCGTCTGCCGAGGTCGTCTGCGCGATTACGGGCTGTTGTACTTTTAAGCTTGCTGCGGTGGGCTTCACCCGAGGACGCATGTGAGAGTCACAAGGTACACTCACTCACGACAATGGCTCCTCGTGTCGGGGGGGGCGCTGTAGAATCCCGGTGTCCTCAAAGTCAACTCAGGACTTTTCCCTCACTCACCGTTCTTTCGGCATCACTTTCAGTATTTAAGCAGAAGCTTGGTTTCTTCTTGTTGTATATTTTTTATTGGTTAACAGGGTCTGATTCGGCTGCCGTCGGCGGCTAGGCTAAGGCGCTTCTGTCCTTAGGCAGCCGCTGTGATCCTCGTGTGCCGGCGAAAGTGCTGATATCACTTCCTGTGAGCTGGCGTGCCTCTCTGCCTGGGAGGAACCCACGGTGTCATCAGTGCCCTTGTCAGTACCTGACAGCACTGGGAGGGAGGGATTGTTTGGGGGGGGGGGGGTCGAGGGAGGTGGTGCGTGGAAGCCCATTGAGTCTGGAGGGATTGTCACTGGGAGCGTGAGCCTCTTAGCCAGTGGTGGGGGGGCTCGACAGCGTGGGCGGATTAGCATAACAAGGCCGTGGCTCGGGGGTCCCGGGGTGGGTGACGTCTGGCCTGGACTCCAGATGGAAGCAGACTGGCAGCAGCTGGGGGACTCGCTCCCCGGCCCGGCCGCCGGCTCCCTGCATGTCATCTGCCACGCCGGCCGCACCCCCGCCGGGCCGCTGTCCGTCAACCCTGATCTGGGCCCCGCCCCCTTTTGTTTTACCGGGTATGTGATTGCTGCGGTTTGGTCAGAGGCTCGCTGAGGGTCGTTAGATCGCGGCCTGTCGCGTGGCGCTGGTGCTGTTGTGTGGCGAGGCCGCTGGGTGCTATAGCGACGGGGTACCGCATAGGGGAGGGGGGGTGCGATCGACCTGCCTCTGCATGAGCCCCCATCTCTCGGCAAGGGGTGTGAATGTAGTGTCTGTCACCCCTAGTTCCCCCCCAACCCGAGCATGGGGGCAAGCCTGATTGATCAGATGTCAGCTCCCCATGGAGCAGGTCGTGAACTGCTGATGATAGCATTAACTGGGGCGTTCGGTGTCCGTGGGCGGCCAGTACATCATCGGCGTTAATAACCGGCCATTACTGGCCCTGCTCACCAGCACACGGGACAGATTAACCCAGCAGTGCTCAGATAGCTGCTCTTCGCCAAGAGTATCGATCAGTTTCCAAATTGTTCTCCCCCAGCTAAGTTCTCGCTGACTTGGGGGATCTTGGAAGGTAAGAATGTTCTCCAGTGGAAGACAAAAGTAGTCAACCATGTTTTTTAGCCAAGGGGGTTAAGGTTTACATTTATTTGGTAGGCATCTTTCCAGAGTGCTTAAATAATCACACTGGATGATGATGATTTTGCACTGGAAAACGCACTGGTGATTTTTGCACTGGAAAACGCACTGGTGATTTTGCGTATTTGAACCTGAACCCGAATGAAGGGCAGCCACCAAACCAAGTGGGACACTTAGTGATAGCTATCACCCAAAGCTGATGGCCCACTTCAGGACCTGCAAGCTTCAGCACCGAGCCGTTCCCATGGCGTGCGTGTGGGACCAGGCACCGACGCAGAGCGACGGCAGAGTGCTCGTTAACTTGGGCACGGAGATAAAGAGCCTGTTTTCCAACATGAAGGGGAGCATTAGTAACTTTGGCAAACATATCGTAGCGAGTGCTGTTTTTTGTTTTTTATTGCGAGTGTTTTGGTTAAGGTTATTCTATCCGTAGAAAATTTATTAAGCTTGTTTGGGTTTTTAATTTGTTTGAGAAAAAAAATCTCCCCTTCAACTTAATTATAACGCCGGACCACATTTGAGGATGCTTGGTGAAACTGTAAAAGTTTACCGTGGTCCGCGTTTTCAGCACACCGCACCATGCCAGCCCAGAGAACAGGGCTCCTGTTGGGCTGAACCCGTGTGAATTTGTCACACTGCGACAGAATTCTGAGACATTGTCGTTCCTGGGAATTCTTTTTGAATTCCACACAGATGGACAGAATTAAATGTCATTTATGTAGAAGATTCCCCATGCATTTCATATTATTATAAGATAAAACACACATGTGTTTGATTGTTTGAGGTACAAAAATTAATTAGCATTTTGAGATTATTTTTGAGTGCTGTTTTCAGGTTAATTTATAACCCCTCACTGAATGCAAATACATTGCTGCATTAATACCTCATATTAAAATGTATGGAAGTATTTTTCTTGTAAATGTTTATGACCAAAAATGTCCCATGGAACCCTTGGGAAAAAGTTGGTGGCTTGCAGCCAGGATTGGAGTTTCACACAGTGCTGTGGGATTGGGGAGTTAGCAGGAAAGGCTGGTGTGTGCATTTCGGTCTTTTTTATAAGATATCCGAATATAAGTTGGGGGGGGGGGGCAGCCAGACAGAGGCTGAGGTGTGAAGAACAGCCCAGCTAGCAGGATGTTCCAGTAGGTTCCGACAAGCCTGAAAAAGCATGGGGAAAAGACGAATTTGCTGCATTCTATTCACAAATTTCCTTTAATTTTGTCCGCTGCCAATACAGAAGCTCCTTCTGCTTAGAGGTCGCTTGTAACTTTTTTTCCCCCTGAAATGGCAACTGATGATTCCAACAGAGCCAAGGGTTGAAAAGCACCTGTCCTCCGTGTCAGATGCTAACATGCTAATCTGTTAGCACCTCGCCACTCACAACCCGGGCCTTTAATTTGCTCGCTTCTCCACGTCGCCTTCGGAGAGAACAACGAGGGAGCATTTGCGCTTTATTTTTTATATTTGTTTTTAAGTGGGGGGGGGCAGAGGGACTGAGATCCGCAGCTGCAGTGGAGAAATTACGAGAAACGCTGGTTTCCGCTGGCCCGTGAAGCTGGGCAGACTGTAATTAACTTGCGAGCCAGTTTACCGTGTTTTCGCAGTGTGCTCCCATGGCTCAGAGCGTGAGAGACGCCGGCTAGGCCTTCTGTCTTCCCCTGTAGCTGCTTCCATGCCCATGGTCGATGGGAGAAGAGTTTTCTGCTGGCAGTCCTGCTAGGATCGGAGTGGCTGTACCCGGGGTGGTCAACATGGCGGCACAGTAATCCTGTAACTCGTACTTCAGACGATAACGGCCTGCCACCATTTTGCTGCCCGTCGTAAAAGGGAGGGACCCACACTTTTTCGGAAGCGCCGTCTTTGCCCCCGTTTCCTTACCTGATTCGTCACACCTAATAGGGCAGCAGGACATGTATTTATGCCGAGGGAACTTCATTAAAGCGCATGAAAAACGGTGTTCCACCTCTTTCACCGGGCGTAATATTTGTAATTGCATACAGGAGCTTGCATTAGACGTAGCTAATTTTAAGTGGCTTTCTTAGTGCTGGTTGACCCAGGCCCCGCCCCAGCCCATGAGTGATTTGGCCACTCTGGCACGTGTGTCAGTTTGATGGGCGCGGGGGCATCATTTCGGGTGCCTCCGTTGGTCCCCCCCCCCCCCCATGATTCTCTGGAGGCCGTTGTTCCACAGCGTGGCGTTAATGAACCAGAAATGTCTGGCGTGTGGATGGATGGCGCCCGCCCCCCTGCCACCACCCCCCCAGCTTATTAGGATTCTCGGCCTATCTGTCAGTGCCGGAGCGCGCGGCCGGCCCCCGCGTGCACGCCTATGCTAATCGGCCGTGGTGTTGCCTGAGAAGTAGCAATCTATCATAAGAGGGGCATCCTGATCGCGGGGCTCTGTCCCAAGATGCTAATCGCTAATTATGGGCGACCGCTTCACCCAGTCGGCCAGCTCGCTCTGCCTGTCCGCAGTGTCTGCGGCTCCGGGTGCCGCGCCGCACTGGCATGCAGTGATCTGGCGCGGGGCCTCCTGGCTGCAATCTCACTGCTTTCTTTTCGCCTGGGGTGCCCCTTGCCTGCTTCCCACTTTCTGCCATCTCGCCATTCCCAGAATCCCTCTCTCCAACTCCTCCATCCCCCTTAGTTCTACCTGCTCTCCACCCTCTTACTAGGCCCTCTTCCCCCCTTGTGCATCGAGCCTCATTTGAATTCTGGCAGCACTAATTAGCCAAGCTGCTGTCAGTTGCCGTGACGCACCGGCGACGGCTGTGCATGCAGGTCATTATGGGTAAATAATGAGGCTTCGCCGCAGCTGCCGGTGGAGGGCCAGGCCGGACCGTCCAAGCACGGGGACGCTATCAGACCAGCTCCCCGCCCAGACCCCCGCTTTCAGGTTTCAGCTGCCCCTCCCGCATCTCCTAATCCCTGTTTAATTACTAACACCCATATTATTTGCTCTTCACAATTATCCAGCCCTTTCATCGGATGCTCATTTTTTCCCAAAGAGCTCTGTCACCCGGAAGCTTCTGTTTGGCACTTAAGCCATTTATTCCGAAACTGGATTTTCAAGCATCCTTCTTTGCTTGCGTACGTTGTCCACGTGTGGTCTGCTTTGGTGGAACATGAAAGTCCATAATTCCGAGATTCCATAGTCGCAATTAAAATTACAGTGAAGTTGCTCCCCCCGTACAATTTATCTTGGGCTGCGGAGTGCCGCTGACACTGTAATCATCGTAATTGGAGTTTTATTCATCATCGGCCCCGCAGCATTCAGCGACTCATAATCGCATCAGAACGATCGAAGCGGCGACGGATCGATGGCGGTCAATGGTGGCGCTGGAACCACGGACTGGCGTGCCGTGATTTTTGGGTCACACCTCTAGAACCACTGTGGTCCCCATTAATTTCAGATTACTAGGCTATGGCTGTGTATCAGCATCCTGGTAGTGGTTCCGTTTATTCTGGCTAAATGACATAGTGATGTATTATGAATTTAGAGCGGTTTTGATGTATTGGCTTCAGGCTACGGGGTTTTTACTTCGCTTCCTCTTCTAAATGCGCCTTGGCCTGACCGAAAAGGGCTTTTTCCCGGGGGTGGCATCCCAAAGCGGACCCACGTTAGGACGGTGCTGTCCACGTCCTCCTCCGATGCTCTCGGGGGGGCTCGCCGAAGTATGGAGAGGGCCGGCTTGTTTTGCTTTGACAACCACTGTGCTCGGGCCGGGCCGGCCTCTCGGCCATCTATCTGTGTCAGCCAACAACCCCCCCGCCAAGAGCGGCAGCTGACGGGGGGGGGGGGGTCCACTGCCCAGGCGACAGGGAGGACACTGCATGCTCCTAAGGCGATGGCGTACACCCTGCCCCGCCTCCCAGCGGCCAGCTAATTGAACATGATAAAGTGTAAAGTTAATTACCCTTCCTGCCTGCCGCCCCCCTCCCGGGGGGCTGGGAAGGGGGGGTGGATCCACAGGGGTGCAGGTCCCAGGCCCAGCTGTTGGCCTGTCCAAGGGTGTCTGCGGAACAATGGAGCCGGCGATCCCAGGGGGGTCGTGTGGAGGGTGATTAGGACCATCAGCTTTTCCCTCTTCACTTTAAAGCCCCCCACCCCCCAGCTCCGCCCCCTCCTCATGCCGCTGCTCTCTGGCCGTTTAACTTCTGAGCAAATTAAGTGATTTACTAGGGATTACATTGACCAGGCTAAACAGACAGAGGAGCACAGACGGTATGGAATTAAGCGCTTACAAGCGCTTACACGCCACCTACACGCCACCTACACGCCGCCTACACTCCATGTTACGCACCTCATGCATATACATATTTACCTACATATACATTCAATCTGCCCTCCTATAACCCATCACCTGTTTGATGTTGTTCTCTCTTAAATTATCTGCTTTCTCAGCTAAGCATTAACGAATCAATCTTTGGTTTGGATTTTTTTTTTTTAAAAATATCTGTGGAATTATATGTATTATTCAGTAATGGTTTTAGGCAGCACGCCTTTGAAGAGGCATTTAAACTGCTGCAGAATAGTTCCACATGGCCGGACTTTTTCGCTTTGGCGACTGACGTTTAGATGTTTGCCCCTTCTGTTACATCTCAGCAAATCTATGGCTGTGATGCCCATCGAGACCCAGAAGTGTCCGCTACCAGCAACTAAAAGTAGGCTGGCAGTTTGAAGAGCCCGCCTACCTGCCCCTGACTCTTAAATTTACTTCTGGATAAATAAAAAAATCTGTCTCTCCCTGGACTGGGAGACCTGTACGCTGTCGGGGGGGTACAGCACCCAGCACCCGAACGTCAGGTGTTTCTGTGTTTGTCGCCCAGGTGTGGGAGCAGCAAGCTCAGCCAACCTCACCTTCATGGTGGGAGGACCAGAGGAGGAGTTTACCGCCGTCAAGGAGCTTCTGGGCTGCATGGGGGCTAACGTACTCTACTGCGGCCCGGTTGGCACTGGCCAGGTAAAAGAGAGCTGGGCTGGTCACTCTGTCTATTTACTTGGCTTTTTCCCAAAGTCAGTGGGTTTAACCATCCCTTAAACAGACTCCCCCGGAGTCTGTAATACCATTTTCTGTTTTATCTTTACCCTACGCTGTTTACCAGTGCATCTCACCTCGTCCTGCTCGCCCATATGGATGTAAAAGGTTTCTGCATAATCGGAATGACGTGTTTTCCTTATTGTTTGTTTCTGTTCCAGGCAGCCAAAATTTGTAACAACATGCTTCTGGCGATCGGAATGATCGGGACTGCAGAAACCATGAACCTGGGAATCCGGTACGGCCTCCGCTGGAAAAGCACCTTTTTCCCGGGGCATCGGGCCTCCGCCCAAAAAGCACCTTTTCCTCGGGGCGTCGGAAGGCCCAGGTGCTATATACCAATTACTTATAGCATCTCGACTCGGCCCGAACCCAGCATGTGCGAATGGAGCAGGACCGCGGGGGTCAGCCCGCCCCTCTTTCAGAGCTGTCGCGCCGGAATTGAGACGGACGAGGGGGCGGGCCGTCCCAACTGTTCCGTCGATATCATTTGCATCCTGAAATTGATCCTGCAGCCAAACCGCGAGCCGCTCTGGTACGTAGGGGGTGTAACCCGGGGGAACCGGCGTCTCCCTAGGACACCGGTAACCATGCAACCCCGGGGACACAAAGAAGCAGGTCCCCTGCCATGTTGCCGTGGCTGTACTCCGCTGTTCAAAGGGAACACTTTTCAAAATGGCACCCAGAATACAGTCTGAACCTCACGGCATAACATAATTATTCACTGTGACTTCAGACACTGCCTGTGGATTTTTTTTTTTTGTTTGCTAAAAACTGCTATTTTGAGTTTGGGAGAAAAGTTTTTCGGCATTAACCTGTGAAAAGTTATGTGGTGATGTAAGGACACAGTCGCTACACATGATTGAAAGGACATCTTTATTCTGTACTGTCATGCAACATGGGAAGAAAACCAGCAACCTGTTCTGGGCCACGGCTGCCTCTGGCCCACTCTGTCACAGTGTTTTCGGTCTGTCAGCTTGTTTGTTACTGGTCCGCTCTGTTATATTTGCCCCAAGGGTTCCTGTCAGGAACCTTTGGTTATATCCAGCTACTCTCGCAGTGCTTGTGAGGCAGTGTGACTCAGTGGGTTATGCCTCTGTACCAGAAGGTCACTGGTTTGAATCCCCTTCCTGGCAGAATAGTCCGTTGTCCGTATGTGTGTGTGTCTCAAAGGAGAGCAAAATGAGACGTGTAAATTAAATCATTCCAATGTGCCTTTGCTTCTGCAAATGGCGAATAAAGCATCTTTTCATTTTGTCATTTAACAGGGTTTTTTCCTGCTGCCGGTTTATTTAGGAAATAACATGGCACTGGGTTATCTCCCATTCAAACCCATGTCCTACCGGTCATAGCCTTGGTCCCGCAGGTCGGCGCGGTGCTCTCTCAGGCCGGGCCCCGTGTGATGGAGCTGTGCTCAGTCGGCAGACCTCCCTGATTTATTGGTCCTCGAGCAGTGGGGAGAAAATTGGCAGCGGCCAACATAAATCCCCGCAGCGAGTCGCGGTGAAATATGGTTGCATTAGCAGACGGCCCGATAGATTCATACTTTACCTGCGTGCGCCGTCCCATTGTGAATTTCCGTGGGAGAGCCAAAAGTGGGCCGCTCCAGGTGTTTGGGCCACGTTTTCGTCTGAGGTTTTTACGTTTGGTCTGTGAAACCCGTGAGGTGTGGGGGGGGGGGGCACATCACCGGCATCGGTGTCCAGAACCGGCGTTTGCTCCTGGGTGCGGTGCTGTGAGTTTTTGGACGTTTGACTGGTGCCGCTCGATGGGATGCGTGTTGCTTCGAGACAGTTCCGCAGGACTGATATGGATGGAGCCAGATAGGAGGTCTTCTGCTCGGGGCGGCGGGGGGCACGTGATGACCCGTGTTGGGTGGCTGAGCTCCCCCAACGACCCTGTTTTATGGCCAGTCGCCGGCGGTGAAGCATCACTTCATCACCGCAGGACAATTGGGCCGTCAGGCACAGAGCGATTTGAGCCCTGCCCCTAACCCTTCACTGGACTGCAATTCCCAGAAGCGTTTGCTGCTCCCCAAAGCACGCGACTTCCCCGTGGCCGTGAGTGATGGCCCTCGTCCGTCTTGGCGACGGTACCTTAGAATTTCCTACCAGACTGTCACCCCAGGTGGGTGAGCATCTTGGCTTCCGCACTGCTCTGTTCCGCGTCTCTCCTCGCCGACGTGTCGTTTTCCCTGGATGTAGTCCTGCCCTTCCACTCCTCCCTCTCCATCCGGTATTACAGCTCTGGTCCTGTGGGGGTTACTGGAATATTCCAGAATTCCCCTTCTCTTTCCTGCCGAAACATCTATAGAGCCCCTGACCCCTCTAGCCCAGTGTTTTTTTTCCTTGAGAGTTTTATTTGCCACTGTGACTCCCACAATATCGTTAATTTGACACCATCCCCTTAGTGGTTTGTACGTTCCTAAAACAAAATAATAGGCACTTAATGATTGTTTATTTTATTTTATTTTTTTAATTTCCTAAGACCTTTTCGCTATCTGGGAAATAGGAAGTGATACAGATTTTACTGAGGCATGATGATTGTGCATTAAGGGTTAGGGTTAGGTTTAGGGTTAGGGTTAGGTGCCCTGGAGGCCCAGCGCTTAACACTGGCTCCTCTGTGACCGGGATTCGAGTGTCAGTCGTGGCTCCATGTGTGGAGGTTCTCCCCAGTGTCGTCGTGGGATTTCCTCCCGCTTCCAAAGTCTTCCTGCAAAGTCCAAAAAGATGCCGGGATGAATTGGAGTTGCCGGGGTGTAAATGTCATGTGCGCCCAGCGATGGGTTGGAGGGTGAAGACGACATACCGGTTGTAGGTGGAGACCCCGTTTCAGGGTACCAGGGACGAACTGCGAGTGGCGAAAAGCCTTGTGTACCCAGCCTGGGGTGGCACTGATCCCAATGGGCACAGGGTTAACCTTCACCCCTCTAGGACCCTTTAGTGTGGCTGCCCCAGCCAAGACATATGGAAAAGGAAAAAACAATGACAGACAGTTTTTAAATTGATAGTCAGAAGCTCTGTCTTTGATAGGGCCGTAATTATCATAACGATACTGTGGGAAGTGTGTCCGTTAGCAGGCAGAGTGGCGCACTGATCTCGTCTCCTACAATTTTTTTTTTTTTTTTTTTTTACTGTTATTTCAGAAGCCGACGGTGCGATTCCCCCTGGCGAGTTATTACGAGGGATTGACAAAGGCTGTCATGCTTTTGATAGTGCCGGCAATATATCCCGCTAACCACGGCTCGTGGGGGGGGGGGGGCTGCGTGCTCGCAGCCAATTTACAGGGAAACAGCAGTAGCGCTTTATCATGCTTGAGAGGCCGGTGGCTGCCTCCCGCATTAAACCTGGCCTTTCAAATACCTGTCTCCGATTAATTTGTTGATTTCAAACGGAGGCCGGGTCCTCTCCAGTGAAGCGTGCCGTTTCGAGAGTGCTGGCTCTGAATGACAATTATATCCTCTCTTCCCTTCCCAGCCCATTACCAGGACCCCGGCCGGCGCCCGCGAGAGAGAGCTCTCTCCATACTGCGTACAGTCTAACTGTCAGTTATTTATGCCACACTGAGGGAAAAAAATTCTAAGATGAAATGCAAAAGACCATCTCTTTTTTTTTTTTTTTTTTTTTTTTTTTTTTGGTAACGCACGTGACACGGGGCAGGTGCCACAGTGAAGATGGATTTAAAGTAGGTCTTCCCGTACTCATCTCCTTGGAGGACTATGGTCCACAATCCCTTGCACCTCCATCTTCGTACGCCTTGTCTGCACGTGTTCCACAGTAAAAGACGCGAAGCAGGCGATAAACCGGCTCGTAAGCTCATTTATATAACTATAAACGCCACGCTCGTGTAAAAGAGACTCAGCCTTTTCATAAAGTCACTGCTCCCGTTAGAAGTTAATCATTACTTTTTTTTTTTTTTTATTTTATTTATTTTTTTTTTTTTAAATTAACTTTTTCCTAATAAGTACCTGATTGCCCGGCACACAGTGAACTCAGCCTTGCGCTTCCTGTGTTGTGCCCCGTGCTTATTTCACGGCGACATTCATTTGATCATTATAGGCGCCTAAGGCGTGGCACCGGGCCGTCCGTGTCCGATCTGGTTAGAGCGTGAAATCTCCGACACACCCGGAACCGCGAGCGGCGGGGTTAATAAGAAGGGATGATTTATTGTTAAACTGCGAACGGTAGCGCATGTTGGCTGCGCGTCTGCGTGACAAACGCCTCCTCTTTTTCGGACCTGCTTGATTGTATCAGAGGTAGTAACCTTTTCAACAGCTGACCCAGAACCACGGAGGACGGACGGGAGGGGATGTTAAGCATATGTCACCCGGCATCCCTCCATGGAGGGGGGGGTGGATAAGTGGGGGTGGGGGGCAGGCCAGGCCTTTCTCTCCTTTACGCTCGAGGTTTGTGAGCAGGCGTGAAACCCACAAAACCATCGCGACAGCGACTTTTAAGAAATGTAGTTATCCCAAATTTCCAAAACAACCTGTAAAATAAAGGGGCTCGTGGGATGGTGGTTGTGAGGGGTTGGGGGTGGAGCACTGTCACAGAAGTGCGTCTCAGTTTCTTAATTACTGCACAGACAGCTAATAAAAGCGGGCCGACGGTACGAGAATGAGAGCCAGGTGCAGGCCGGCTGACTGGCTGCCTCGCCGGCCTTAAACACTAATCATGATTTAACAGTCATATTGAGCACAAAATATAGTTTACGGGCCGGGTGGCGAGCGCCAGCTTCTGCACGCTGCTGCTTGATGTGGTTCTCTTTATGCTGACATTAAAGTGCGAGACAGCCAGTGCCCGCCCACCCGCCACCGTGCTGCCGAGTCCGCGGTGCCGCCATCGGGGGGCCCCCGCGCTGACCCGCGACCGGTAGCGGCAATCCCGGCCTGTTCCACATCCCACTGGGGGGTGCTGAGGGATGTTTATTAGGCCTGTCGCCTCGTTAAGCACTTCCACGGCCCGCACCAGCCTGTGATGAACGGCATCCCGGTTAAATATCAATACCGTATTATCTGGCAGGACAGCCATTAGAGCAAGAATGATAGGAATGGGCGGCCAGAGGTTCCCTTTCAGGTCAGCGTTGACCTCACCCTCTCCCCTTTCTTGCTTTGACCTCTGACCCCGACAGGCTAGGGCTTGACCCCAAGCTGCTGGCCCAGATCCTCAACATGAGCTCTGGACGCTGCTGGTCCAGTGATGCTTACAACCCAGTCCCTGGCGTGATGGAGGGTGTCCCCTCAGCGAACAGCTACCAAGGGGGCTACAGCACCACGCTCATGGCGAAGGTGGGCCGGCCATTCCTCTACCCACGATGCCTTTCTCCATTGTGTCACAAACACGGGGTCGCCGCTCCAAGACTTCAACCCTATGTGTTGTCGTCGGTTGACCTGTGACCTGGATTCGGGCATGAGCAAAAGCTGTTTTGTTTTGGGTTGTGTGGTCCAGCAAGTTAGGATGCTGTGCCTGTAATGAGAAGGTTAATGGTTCAGATTCCATGGTCAGCACTATAGCTTTACCACTGGGTCTTGAGCAAGACTCTTAACCTGTAGTTGCTCCTACTTTACCAAATGTAGGTCATTTTGGATAAAGCGTCTGCTGAATAAAAATCTGTGTTTCTACAGGACCTGGGTTTGGCTCAAGACTCTGCAACGGACACAAAGACCCCCATCCCACTGGGCTCGCTGGCTCATGAGATGTATCGTGTGATGTCCGCCCGTGGCTACGCCAGCAAGGACTTCTCCTCCGTCTTCCAGTTCCTGCGCGAAAAGGAGGGCCAATAGTGTGACGTGGCGCTGCGCCTCACCTGTCACGTTCTCTTCTGAGACCACGCCTATCTCGAACCCCCCCCCCCCCGGGTCCTCCAGACATGGAAGAAGATTAGGGGCTGTGCGCCTGGGTGTCTTTCACAGACATAAAGACAGTATTAAGAATGGAGGGACGTAGATATATATTTTTTTGAGGTGTCATTTCTCCATGAGTTCTTGCCCCTGTCAAGATGCGCTTGGTCTAGTTCCCGGTCATGGTGAAATGAGGTTCTTCGGTCTCGGTGTTGGGTCTTATTTCGGTTAGTTGACTGTTAGTGATGTGGTGACTCTGGTACCCACCATGGACCTGAAGATGCAGGTTCCGTTGGGTTGATGTGGCCCATCTGTCCCCTTGTTTAATCTCTACTTGCCAGTTTTTATTTTGTCTTTGTTGCACTGTTGTTGTTGTTTTTCTATCCTCCATCATGTTCCTGTCCATGGACATAGACCCCTTATGTATCGTTCTGGAGCTTGTTGCCAGTCTGTTGTGTGTGTTAACCATTTGATCTTCATAATCAGTCTTTTGTACCTGCCTGCCTACTCATCTCTTGTTCAGCTGTTTCTTTCGTGTTCCCATGTATCCATATCCAAAATCCACATTTCTCCTCACATTTCTCCTTCATTAAGTGAATCTTTCTGTTTACATTCTTTAATTTTAACTCTTTGTGGCTGTTACACATCTTGATTATCACAAATGAATTTCAGTGTCAGTCTCTGAGCCCTAAATTTGTCTCTCTTGCTCTTTCTCTCTCTGTGAGACCAATAATACTGTGAAGTTTATTTTTTCACTGCCCAAGTAAAATACCTTGAGAGGGGCTTGGTTTTAACCGACTGCCTGTACCAGTGATTCTGATTGGTGGAATTAGGAAGGTGAACCGGAACATTGCTGCTTATCCTCCTATCATTGTTTCTCACCCAGTGGTCCCATGGCCATGCTGCTCTCTGTAAGGGATTCTAGAACAGGCTATTGTTTCCAATAAACACTGATCCTTGGCCAGCCAAGGCATTTTCCATCTCCTGTCTTGTTTTCTCTGTTTCTTGCTTCCTCTCAGCACAGAATGGTTCAACGCTAAGACATGTTGGATGAGAAACCGTTTGAGATTGAAGAGACTGCTCTCGCACTGTTTACTCAAACCCACTTTATATACTGTTTTAGCTAGTCTACACCCTTCAGTGTAAAGACTACCTCAGTTCCATTTATTTTCCCCAGACTGGCAGAATCAAAGAGATCTAACTTGATACAGTAGTCCAAAATGGCCGCTTAGCAATTTAACCGTAGACCTAACAAGAGTTTTTTTTTTCTTCCCAGCCTCATGTCAAAAGAGAGGCGCATCAAAAGCTGCATTTCAATCGCATCTGTCTTAAAGGGCTCTAGTGTTTGGTCATGCATGAACCAATGCACCATCACTCCGGCTAAAGTTCCCCTCCTCTGTAAGGCGGCGCTAACGCGTGTTACAATCCCCATGCGTGCAAATGTTCCCACGTCCTGTGTCCTGTTTCGCCCCCGGGGCAATTTCCACCAGTTCCTTGGGGAAAGGGTGCCTCAGAGCAGCAGGGGGCAAAGCGAATTGATACATTTTAATGTCCACCTTGTGGGCTGTTGGCGGGCAGTAAAATTAGCATATGTATGCGCAGCTCTGCGCACGAGAGAACTGTTGTTTTTTTTTTTTTTTTATGGGCAGATGTTTGCGAACGTGTCGTTAAACTGCGAGTGATCGCCAGTGCCCGTAAACAGTAGCACATCAGGCTGCTGCGTCTGTCGGGCTCCCAACGGCTCCGTGGATGTAGGTAGCCTTCCGCACAAGTCCCTGTATTTTTATTTTTTAATAGTTCTAGTTTTAAAATCATTCTTTTGAGTTCACCTTCAGCAAGACCGCTTCTCTCGAAGCTTTTGTATGCAGAATCAGCTATTTAATGCTGTATATATAGGCCACCTTAATTACTTCTAGCTGTCTAAATTCGGCACAGTGTGGCTGCAGGTGACGACGCGCTAATGATGGATTTGGAGCTGGGCAGGAAATGCACATTGACACCTAAGCCTACAAAAAAAAACTAGATCAAGCCAAGAAATCCTTGCGGGGGTACCCCACAGAATGTTCTAGATCACGGCATGTGCCCAGACGTGGCCGTCTTTGTGGTTCCTGGTGTGGGACTTGGGCGTCCCTTTGCTGTCTTGCCCCTTCTTCTGACCCCATCTGTCCTTTTATACAGTACTGTGGGGCCGAGTTCTGCTGCCAATACTGCGGCTGAATTGTTTTCCTTTGTTTCTGTTAATTTCTTTACCAGAAAGCCATATAATCTCTAGTGAAAAACTCGAGCACTAAATGGCTTTTAGTCTCCAAACGATGCACTTATTTCCGTCATTACTATGAGGAGGGAAAGGACACTGAGCCAGGATTCTTGGCCTGTAAAGTCTTTTGTTGGGTGAGGAGTGATATCACTACAGGCTACAGAACTAGCGGCCAGAGATTCAGTTGTATTTATGATTCCTAAATGTAAAAATATGCCAATACTACAGTGTGAAGTCACCACGCTCCTTGAGTAGACCTCGACGCCATAGAGGTGTGTCTTGGAGATCAAAACCAAAAAAAAAAAAGAAGCTATTTAACCCGCGTAGAAAATATAGAAGTCTATGCTGGATAACACTGTACAGATCCCTCCAGACTCCAACCAGGTACATTACTACCTTCTGCCCAATCAACCAAGGTCTTGTTTTTTTTCTTAAAGAGAATTATGGGAAAATAAATTCTGAAATCACCCGTGATATTGATTGGTATTCCGGAGCTACTAAACTGAAACTAAAGTAAGCAGTCTCTGAAGCAGTTATTAGTACTATTGTGTTTTTAAACTTATTCCTGAACCATTCCCTGAAATCTGAACTAGATAGTGGCCCTAGATAGTTGGATTGAAGTAATGCTTCTAATAATAAGTAATACAAATAGCAGTATTTTAATTCTTAGACCAGTTTCAATTGGCAAATCCTCCCAAGAGAGGATTATATCACTCGCCATTTCTAGCAGTTCAGTATTTCCTTGTTTCTTTGGGTCCTCATTATATTTTTCACAGTCACTGAGACAGCCATTCTTTTCAGGGCACTTTGATCAAATAACATTGTCATACAAGCCTATCTTAACTGGCTCCTGCAGTGAACCGTGCATTCTATCCGGTGTTCCAAATTAATTTAATTTATTTCTGGGTGATCCGAAAGGATGTCTTGCATATTTCCCTCCAGCTGTTTTTCCAGGGTATTCCGCAGAATCTGCAGAAACTCAAGAGCCAGGTGATCCATTCAGGTACGAGGCTAGCAAGTCGTGTTTATGGGATGTTGAGAAATACACGTCCAATTCTCTACCACTCCAATGTCGCCGTCCTTGTGCAAGTGGAAGAGGATGCATCACAGCAGTTTTCGTTGTTGCCTTACACTGTTTTACCTGACAGTTCAGGTAAGTTCTGGAGTGCATACGAGGACCCTTGGTGTGATCTGTCCTTCAATCTGCATCCTGTCCCCCATCATAGATGTTGTATTTTCTCCCACATCGGTGGGTTGAGTGATCTAGCCAAGGTAATTGATGGCAATTTGTGGCTTGCTTTTAGTACTCTGTAGGAGAACTTGAAGTTTCGAACCTACAATAAGCTTATTGCTAATTCATTCTTCAATTGTAATACGGAATTTTCTTGATTTCAGCATTTTTCTTCCATTTCAGTTTCATTTTAATCATGAGGTGTCCAGGATGGCAGGAGCCAGAGATTGGAAAAAAAAAAACACAAAATATTATAAGTGTTGGGGTTTTGTTCCGCTTTGAATCCTGACATTTACTGGAGACCTCCAGATACAGTTTGCTTACAGTGTGGCAACATTATTCTTTATCTGCACAATATTTGCTTTATGAAAATCCTCTCATATAAAATACTAATGTGACATGGTGGAGTAGTGGCCACGATTTGGGCCTGTTGTGATTCCTGACCCCAGACAGACATTACGCCTAATGAGCATCACCAGACTGGCAATTATATCTGCTTGTTTCAGGGCCGGTCAGCGCAGTGACTCTGTGACTCAGTGACGCAGTGACTCAGTGAGCAGAACCGTACCCTCACACCTCCGCAGTTACGGGCTAGTTTCATGACCCCGACTCTGTGAGTGTGCCGCGTCCGCACGTTCTCTCCGTGATCAGATGTGTGTACTTCTGCATTGCAGGAACGCAGCTCCGACGATCGTGACTCTGAATTGCCGGTGATGTGCGTGACTATGTCCCCTGCAATATGCTAGCATTTCACTCCCAGGATTCACCGTGACCTGGTACCACATAGACAGTACGGAAGATGGATGGATGGATGGATGAATTAATTATCTTCGTTGCAAACTTTCAGCTCAAGGAAGATTTCAGCCACCTAAACCTCATGGTCCTGGTGGATGCTGAATCCTACTCTGTTATGTCTTATGGACCATCAGAATCTACACATACAGCCGAAGAAAAAATGAAGAGAACAATATATTTTTGAACAGATCTGCATTTCTAAATCCTGGTTTAATTGCAGTTCTGCTGGCAACAGGCTGCTTCCAGGCTCAGCGTTTCTAAGACTGCAGTACATAAGAAAAAGGTGAAGCAGGAGACACTGGGAACGACCAGAAACCAGCCAGAGGGCAGAAGCGACATTCTGATGCCAGAGATGACGGTCAACTTAAATGTATTTATCACAGACCCACAACCATAAATTGAGAAATGAGCGAAACGAAAAAATTGTGCTGTGGTCTCTTAATTTTTTCCACAGCTGTATATATGTGCAATTTAAGGGACAAGACAAATAATGTTTTTATGTACATTGGTCATAGATCTACATAACTGCATGAATAACAGGATTTTTTCACTGCCGCTGTTGATAATTCATCAGTCACAAGAAGATTTCACACGATTCTCAGCGTGACTGTGTCGCGGCACATTAGAAGGGTTTTTTACAAGGGCCGCCGCAAGCTTTCTGCTGCTCTGACGTTAGAAAAAAACCACACGCGTAATCATTTCGTGTAAATATCCATTCGACGATGGTGCGGTTCTTGCATGCGGTTCCGTCTCTATCAGCGATACACCCAAGGTCCTCGCCGGCCTGTTTTTCACATCATATTACCGCAAAACAAAACTGGAAAAAATATGATGCTTGGGAGGAAACTCGCATTGTTTCTATTTCATATTTGTTTTAATTTCAGCCTCTGTTTATAGGCTTGCTGCTGTACTGGCGGTTTCCTCATTAACAGGACTTGAAAGGTCCCTGTAAAAAAGCTATCGGTGGCTAGCTGACGTCTTTCATAGCAGAGACAGCGCCTTCCTGCGGCCCGTCCAGACCGCCATCCCTCTCCACCCAGCCCTTACCCCATGGAAGGTCAAAGTCACCGCGTTTCCTCATTTCATCTCAGTGACAAAGTGGTGGGGTGTTTCTGTGGCTTGGTTGTGACAATGGGGGCCGGGGCGGGCGGGGGAGCCCCTGAGATGTGTGCATGGTGCTCCCCGCTGCCCTGACAGTACCGTCTCAATCCTGAAAGGACTGGGTGCACTAAAACTGAGAAGTCAATGGAAACACTGCAGATGTCATGTACTTCTTGCATTTCCTGCGATTTATTCCCATCTTCACTTTTATCCTATTTTAACACCCACATCACCTTTTCCGGACTTTGCACATCCATGCGGTTTGCACATCCCTCTGGATCCCTCCTGGATTCTTTTTTTTCTTCTCTGTTCCGACCCAGTGAGAAATAAAGCCATCAAGATAAATGATTAAACATGGCTGCCTCGCCCGGGGCCGAGCTGAACCTGCTGCAGGATCCACGCTGGTGTGGTTGCTGCCGTCTGCCAATCCATGGTTTCTGGGGCTGGATTGCTGGTGCCGGCTATTTTAAATGCCCGAGAAACTAGAAACCGCAGCTAGATTCCCAGTAACTGCAAAATAGGTGAAAGTAGAAAGGTATCGTGATAGAATCCTGGGGCCGTTTCGGTGCTTTGCACTCATAGGTGCACGTTTAGCCACTGTAGACTGACCACTGTTTCTTTTAATTTTCTAGAAATATGGCCTGTTAGTACAAAAGCTTAGTCATCCTACTCAATGTTTACTCATGAAATTCTGAATGAAGACTACATTAACGCTTTAAAAATGAAAATCTTTACTTTTATTCATCCACCGCCATGACTGTTTATCCAGTCCAGAGTCACAGGGGGCTTAGACCCTAACCCAGGACACACAGGGTTCATGGCAGGGGGTGCCAGTCCATTGCAGGGAGATGATTTAGTAACATCAATTCATTCAAGTTTGTGTTTTGGGGTTTGCAAGTGGGAATAGGAGTTGTGGTCAGGGACTTATCTTGACATTTTGAGCCCCCTGACAGAACATCGCCTTGGGTTCCCTTGCTTGGGTTGGCACTTTCCGTCTGACCAAATATGGGTCCACATTCATTGTGCTCTCCTGTTTATATATATTATAAATGACTTATAAACTTGATTTATTTATTTACACGTTCTCACTCTGTTAAGATGACAGTTAATCGGGAGAGATGAAGAGGCTTCCTTCTAAAACATTTGGTTCACGCCCTGATCTGCCGGTCAGCGTGATTAAGAGTGCAGGATGACGTGATTAGCTGATTTATCGGGTGTTTTGTGCACGCGTACAGGGCAGCATGCCGACACCCGCGTCACGTCCCCCGACACCGCGAGGCGGCCTCTGAGGCTGTCCGCTCTCTAATTGCCCGAAGCCGCACACGGCTGACTCGTGATAAATACCGGGTCTGCCGGAAAAGCCCGAGTTCATTAGTCCCCGTTGCTAATCGGTTTGTCTCTCCGTCGCTTAGATTCATGCAGAGGCAGACGTGATGTTGGCCTCAGGTGCTTCATAATTTATATCAACAGGGATCGCGGCGGCGTGGCGGATTCAGCACGCCTGTATTAGGGAGCTAATGGATAATTTTCCAACGCGTGGTGTATAATAACTTCCTGCGCGTCAGATGGGAATTGCCCCCTTCAGCGCGCCCCGATTGTTTCAAGCTACCGCGTAATCACAACATGCTCTGAACTCTGCAAATGAATGCACGTTTAGCCCCTAATATTACATAGTATATATATACTTTTCCTATTATTATACAAAAGACCGGTTTAATAACTCATATTACTGTTATCATATTATTTGTCTGGTGCCTTTTATTAGAAGCTACTTTGCATGGTGGTAGTAGGGTCTTCATTAACTAATTATTCACACACACTGTGTACGTGTGCCCCTGCCTGGGTTTGTGTAGTATGCATACAGTACAGTTCAAAAGTGCATTTCAAGTGGCACCGTAAAACACATAGTATATATGTAGGCCTACAGCTATTTCCTGCATTCCTTTTGACTCCCTATTTAATATAATTAATGATCAAAAAAATAACTTCAAAACAGATGAGAACTGATTTAATACCAACATCAGTTTGATTAAATGAAGAAGCATTCATATAAATGGAAATTAAAGCAGTACGTTTGATGTTTTAATCGAGGCATTCGTTGGTATTGACTGATTATTAAATTCACATTTTATTTATTGCTAAGCTATTAAAGGGATTATAGGAGCATGAAGTTTACTTCTGGATTTCCTAGCCTGAACTTTATCTGAAAACATCACTTGGTCGTCAAATGCAGGAGAGGAGTATGCCGTCGTGTGTCAGCCTGGCACTCACTCGTGTGCCACCGTGTACCCTCCTGTGCCTGCCTTGCACTCACTCCTGTGCCATCGTGTACCCTCCTGTGCCTGCCTGGCACTCACTCCTGTGCCATCGTGTACCCTCGTGTGCCTGCCTGGCACTCACTCGTGTGCCATCGTGTACCCTCCTGTTCCTGCCTGGCACTCACTCGTGTGCCATCGTGTACCCTCCTGTGCCTGCCTTGCACTCACTCGTGTGCCATCGTGTACCCTCCTGTGCCTGCCTGGCGCTCACTCGTGTATACATTTTCCCAGCTCACCCTGGTGTTCGCCGCGGTGTGAGTGCCCTCCTGCGTACTCTCCTGTTTACCTGTGCATGTTGTTGTCCTAATAGAGGATGCTCCTGCCCCCCCCCCCTCCAGGCCCCCCCATCACCCTTGAGTAACGATGGCTGCTGCAGTTTGTGACTTCCAGCACACCCCAAATTCATCACCCACGCTGCACCCAGCCCAACTTTGTTATATTAATTACGCTTATTGTAAGAGTAATCATGGGGCCCATCAGTATCCATCATGGGGCTCTTGTTCACGTGACGCTCGCTGGGATAAAGACTGGACCCGCCGGTGAATAATCGCGGCTTCGCGGCCACCTGACACCTCGCCGGACTGTGCGGGGCGGTTCCGAATGCTCCCGGTCCCAGCCGCCGAATGGCCATCTATCTTTGGTGCCACCGCCTGCCATCGCCATGACGACACCGGAACTGGGGCCACAGAGGAAGCGGAAAGACCGTTAGCGACCGACGCGGGGAGATACAGAAAGCCATATGCAAAAATTCCAGGAAGGATGGCGTGTTTAACCTGAACCGGTGGCAGGATCTGAGACAGGCGTGTTAAAAAATTAAGCCACCTGAAAGTGAGATGTATTTTGAGCCATTAGAGCTCATCAGATTTGTAATACTGGACTCCAGGCTGTAATATAGAACTTAATTAAATGCCATTAGCTGCCTTTTAAAATGTTTTCTTCATGGCCAATTGGGTTAATGTCTGATCCTTGTCTCTGTTAATTGAGCGAAAACATATTGATTTGCTTCAGCGAGACGTGGTGTTTCTTCCCAGTGCCCTCGGACATTAGAGGCCATGTAAACAGCTTTACTCATTTAGTTTAACGAGACTCACGTTAAGGTCCTTCTCTGATCTGGATTCTGCTGCTCTTATGGCCAGCCCTCCCTATAGCTGTGCGTGTGTGTGTGTGTGTGTCTGTGTGCGCGCGAGCAGGTATACCTATCCTTATGGGGACAAATAATTTTTTTTTTTTTTATAAAAATCAGTGACTGCTATGAAAAAACTAAAATGCAAAAGCTCTTGTATTTTGTTTGGTTTCTTAGGGTTATGGTTAGGGCTGGGTGGGTGTTAACGTTGTCATAGTTAGCGTTAGCATTTTTCCCATAGAAGTGAATGAGAGTGTCCCATAAGAATAGGTATACCCGACATGTGTGCGCGCATGTGTGTGTGTCTGTGTGTTTGCATTAGCGTCTCTGCTGCCTGAGACCTGGGTTAAGTAATATTCCTAATTACTGCAGCCCCTAAACTCTCCATCCATCTTCTCTACCACTTATGAAACTGGGTTACCAAGAGGAAAACCACAGAAACACGGAGAGAACATGCACCCCCCCCCCCACGCACACACAGCCTTCTGAGGCCAGGAATCGAACCCACAACTGTGAAGGTGTGATGCTGCACTGCTAACCCCTGAGGCAGCACAACATAGAACATAGGCCTGAAACATAGATATATTGGTTTATGTCCATGAGGAGTACAGAGTGCCCTCTATCTGCTGATCATATTGGGCTCTTTGTTTCACCTAGACATCTATTCACGCATCTGTTTTCTATACCTACATTTTTTATGGTTGCAGGTTTTCCCAAAATGCATTTCTGAGGCAAACCACAGAAATGTGTCATTCCAGCTCTTTAGATGGGGAGCCGGGGGGGTTGGGGACACGTCCCGACGTCAATACCTGCTGAGCCGCCCGCAGATGACGTCATGTGGTTCGAATGTGAACCACATTATGCAGGAGGAGATGCAGATTTGGTTGTAGTCGTCTGCGTAATTATACCGTATGTAGCTGGTGTGACGTGAGTGTGAACAGCTGAGGTGTCTCCTGTAATTCGGGGGGGTCCTTGGAAAAGTTTCGGGTACTTGATGTAGCACAATAATTGAATGAGTGTGATTGTGATTGTGAATCTTGCATGCCCCTGCTTTGTATAAACATGGCAATAGATTTTAAATGCTTCAGTGTGATTTAATTTGCGAAAGAAAGATATAATCGTGAGTGTATGCACATTTGTTTTTGACCCACAATAAACTGGCATCCCATGTAGGGTGTACCCCAACTTTGTGACCCTCCATGACCTTGACCAGGACACTATGGATGAATGGATGGATGGATGAAGAAAATTAATATTACATATAGGTTTAATCAATGGTGAGAAAAAGAAGAGAATTTCTGATCAGAGGAAAAGAAACCAAGTGGTAAAAAAAAGAGGCCGGGGGTTTTTCCAGTATCCATCACCCTGGAACACCTTGCGATAGAGCGGAACGGAGCGCTTGCCTCCTGTGGGCCTGGAATGATGGGATAGCGAGTAGCCTGTCACGCCTAATGCCGCCCTCACATCCACACAGCTGAATCTTCATCGGCGCCCCGCTGCAGACGCTTATTCACCATTAGGTCGCTGTTCCATTCACAGAAATGCTCCCATCCCAGGACGCCAAGCTATAAAAACAGATAAATACACAGGCGCTGTTATTTATAAACAGGCCGTCTCTGCCTCAGGTCCTATTGGTGTGTGTGCGTGACAAATGGCTGTGTCTTCCCTCCGGAACGGCAGGTTCTGCAGATCCAAGCGCCCCTACCACCCTGCTGCCCCCCCCCACCCATCTTAGCAACCTGCCAGAATGGGCTGTTAGATTCTAAAAATTTTGTGATGATGATGTGATGAGTTTTTACCCTCATGTCTTGGTATCTTGAAAAGTATTTTAAGTTAAAGAAAGTATTTTTCTGGATGCCACTTTCCTGCAATCCCTTTAAGGTGCTACATACAGACTTTTATATCTTGAATCTAATACCTTAACCTCTACTCACCTCCTGCAGTCCTTAGCAAGCCAGTCAGTTTCGGTATGGATATCACATCTTAAATGCTCCTACTTGCCTCCATGATATGCTCCATATTCATTTTGAACCAATAGCATCTGGGCAAGTCTTGTCAACGATGTAAATGTCTTCGAGATCCTAGAGTAGCTTACTGTTTAGCTTACATAACTGCTTAGCATCCTGGCTATTATCTGGGAAGGTACTGTAGTATACTACTATACTACTATACTCCAGTATAGTAGTATAGTAATATATAGTATATAGTAGTATAGTAATATAATCCAGTGTAAATCTTAGTCATTATCTTGAAAGGTAGTGACCAAAGCTCATATGGCGTCCTAGGCAAGCTTCGCCATTTGCACCCCCCCCCAGGCTGTTGGTTAAAGTTGTTGGTTTGACACCCCCCACAGAAGATGCCATACTCAGCAGTTTCCCATGTTGCTCTTGCCAAGATCTGCCACCGATGCCTCCTTTAGAGGCTCAGTAATTAAGCTCATAGCCTCTAAGCCTAGTGGTTGTTGGTTCATATCCCTGTAACCCTGGTGGGATACTGCCACAGTAAACTTCAGTGTGTCTAGGCTGGATTACTCTGACGTCCAAAAGCATAGCAGTGTTTCCTCCCCACCCCCACAGAAATCAAGCATCATGCACGTAAGTCCTGAATAATTGTCTTTGCACTATAGACGTGGGTGTGGAATTTCTTCCATAAAGCGATTCCCTTGCGTGTTTCAGTATCTGTTATCGCTCAGGGGCCGGAGGCGATGGTATGCGACTGGGTGTAGGGATACTAGGCCTCCAGAACATTCCTGCAGTGATCATTAAAGAAATCCACTCATATACTCATCAGGCCGACATAATCGCTGCTTTGTGTGTGTCCGTATGCCTGTGTCCCAATCAGCCTGGATCATCTAGAGTAATAAACAATAATTATGTTTCGACTTCGTACTTGGCAGTGCCAAATGTCTTCCCTTCAAGTCTTTTTGTGATTGGGCGCTAGTGGGGGCGGGACGGGGCAGTTTGTTCGATGCCGTCACCCTCAGGTCGGGCTGGCCTGTGGACGCAAGGAAACGTGTCCGTCAATCATGCTCGTTCAATGGGGCCATAATCATCATTGACACACTAATGATTAAAATGAATAAAAGCCATTAAAGGGGGCCATTTTGAGTTATTAAAAGTTTCACTTGGTTTGCAACACAATCCTTCATCTTACTTTATGATGCGACCCTCCGCCATTTATCCAACTGTGGCCATTAATTCCCCTGGAGCTCCATGGTCCTGCAGAGTCCACAGCCCGTGAGGAATTGATTTCTCTGCCGGCGTTCCATTTGGAACGTCTCGCACGGAGCACCCGGCCATTGTGTCGTTGTAAATTTCTTCCTGACAGTCTGATCAAAGCTTTCCAGAATCAGTCCCTTTGTCTCCCGCCCATCAAGCCCTAGCCCTTATTTTCTGTATCTCTTTGGTATGAAGCTGATTCTGTCTCTGAAGTGGTGCATGGGGGCGGCATCCGTCTGATCTGGCCTGTTACAAGCCACCGGGAGACGGAGGGAGACGCCAGGGGTCACATGATTGCAGGGCGAGCCCATAAAATTTCCATTAACCTCTGGAGAGCTAAGTGCTGTATTGTTATCCGCCAGGCAGGAATTACAAACAGAGCGTCACCATAAACTCAATACCCCCCCCACCCCAGCCACTGCCTCCTCCCCATCCAGATATTCCCTGGACCCTGTCCAACAGAGAAGCTTCCGAAGCTGGAGTTCCCTGAACCCTGAGTCACGACTAGGAGACGCCACTTTGTGTTTTACACATTCCACCTCTGTGGGAAACTCTTCTCCGTCTCCAGGACATCTTTATGGAGCCCGGTGAGCTGTGGGGGGGGGGCAAATTTGGGTCCATTAGAAGGGCAAACACTAGCAGTTACCCTGGTGTACCAACTACCCATATCAAGCTACCAGATCTGCTGCCTTTGAAGCAATGTTAGGCTACTCTATTCCTCTCAGTGTAGCCAAAGATCTCTCTTCTTCGTTGTGTCTTTTTGGGTGCATCGCAGTCATACTGGTATGGCTCTTGGGAAACGCTGGTGCATCATGGTGGAATAGGATGTGGCTTTATTTATGTGATATATTCTAATATGTATATATTGTGGTTTTGCCAGGAAAAGGGTGGCTTATGGAGTACACAGCATGTCAGCGTCTCCGTTTGAAAAACCAAAAAATTCCTGAAATAAGTTACATTACATTGTCTGTGACATCCTTGAACCTATTCTTTGAGTTAAACCAATTGAATTAGCAGTTTTTCCCTCATCCTAGGTGCTGCACACTATGCATGCTGAGTTAGTCCTTGGGTTTAAGGGTAAAATTGCTTTGCCAACCGTGGGTTTTGAACCAACAACCTCCTGATCACCACCACTGAGTCTCAGCACACAGAGCCACATACTGCCTTGTTTGTCTACGGCTCTAAATCCATCTAAATGAGGACATAGGTAATATATATCAGGGAGTGGGGGTCAGATCTAAGAAGAAGATAAAAAACAGTTTTTGTTTTGTTGTCAAGCAAACTTTCCGGTTTGTGCCCAGAAGGTATCAAGGTCTGGACCCAGATGCAAAGACACATAAGTGCATGCAACATTGTCTCGTTCTGTTCTTTAAGTTTCTGCGGCCATTGCAAATTTAGAATTCTAATAAAACCAGAGAAATGATTGTACTTGCGCGTATTAGCGCCAAGGCATCCTCTGCTCCTGAGAGAATCGCACATTCCTCAGCATATCTCTGTGCACTGTTTTGGGCTTGGTAATTCAATTTATATGTCAGTAATTTAATCATTAATACACTAATGCCAAATAATACAGATGTCTATAGGATATATGACGGATGGGACAAATTCACCATGCTAATAAACCTGCAGGAGAATCGCAGAATTGTTGTTCTAAGTCAGCATCCTGCACAGTGACTAAGGAGAGATTTGAGTGGTGGATCATCAACAGTACTAGGACATATAGACGAGGAAGTGACTGAGTGCCTGGATAGCGAGGCGCCCCCCCCCGTGCCCCCCACCCCCCAGCAGTGTAGTCGCATCTCTGCTGAGCTCCCAGGTCCAGACACTACTGCTACAAGACAGGAAGGCCAATGAGGACGCATTACTGCACCCTCCTCCACTCCATCACCATAACGACATGGTGCGGGTTAAACCAGGCCCTTCACAGTGGTATCCCTGCATCACGGCTAAGCCTCTCTCTCTCACACACACACACGCACACACACAGGTTTGTAATTATATCTTTGTGGGGACTTTCCATTAATTTCTATGAGGAAAACTCTAATCCCAACACGACGACCTTAACACCTACCCAGCCCTAACCTTAACCATAGGTAACCAAGGAAAATACAGTGGTACCTTGGTTTGCGAGCAGAATTCATTCCAGAAACGTGCATGTAATCCAAAGCACTCGTATATCAAAGCGAATTTTCCCATATGAAATAATGGAAACTCAGATGATTCGTTCCACCACCCGAAATGTTCATATAAAAATGGTTAACACAAAATATAATGTAAATATACATAAAACAAATTAACCTGCACTTTACCTTTGAAAAGAATCGTGGATGGTATGAGAGACGAGAGAGAGGAGGGTTATTTTGTAGGACGACTTTCACTGTAACTTAACGGGATCACTGCTATCTGTTGGCTCACTGGAATCTGCTTCTTTTTGTGCGACTTTAAGAAGGAACCTATCCAGTGACAGCCGCTTTTGTCTCCTTTCCGATTTCGCGGAAATGTGGACATCGCATTGTCGTTAAACAGATTCATCGCTCGCACTGCTACGGCCTTATTATATAAGTGGTTTTCTACTAAATTTTGACTGTACCGGTGAAGCACTCCGACCGAGATCGAGCATGGGACACGATTACCCACAATCCCGCAGCGTGAGAGAAAGAAGAACCATCGGCTCAGTTTGGTTCACGTGACACTCGGCAGACAAAGCGTATACGTAATACTCGTATTGCAAGACCTCACTTTATCAAGTTAAAATTTATTTTAAATTTTTGCTTGTCTTGCAAAACACGACCAATTTACTCGCAATCCAAGGTTTTACTGTACAAAACATTTGGCATTTTTATTTTTTTGATTGCATTCACAAATCATTGTGGGGACATGAAAAATAATCCACCCAAAGTCAAAATAACATTGTGGGGTACATTTGGCCCACGTGATCCACACACACACACACACACACACACACATACACACTCCAAATACATCATGCACTCCAAACGCCATCAAATCCTACACACTAAAGGCAATGATCGTGTCAGTCATCAACCCCTACTCACAAATACTCTGAATTTATGTGGCCTCAAGCCCTACATACAGCAAAACACAGCGACCATGTCAAGCATGAAGCCCTCAACACAATAAAGACAACGCCTATATCAAGCATCAAACATTATAAGTAAACTGAACATGCCAACATCAATCATCAAACCCTACACACAAACAGTCTGAATATATTAGGCATCAACCCCAACACAGAGACTTAACACAGCAACCATATCAATCATAAAACATTGCAGATACTAAACGCAGTAACCACATCAGTCATTACACCCTACATATACACTTACCACAATGACTGTGTCAGTCATCAGTCCCTGCACACATAACATATCAGCCACTGTGTCTTTGTCATTTTACAACATATTAGAGATTGATAATCACACATAATGACGTTGTATCGACTCCTGTAGTCAAATACTACATTTGCCGTCATTTAATCTTCACAGAACGTGTATATCTTCAGGCATTCCCTGGGTCAAGAACATTCGACTTACAGACAACTCGTACTTACGGACGGACTGACATGAAGTCACTCGTACTTACGGACGGACTGACATGAAGTCACTCGTACTTACG
>JAODKF010000051.1:2376400-2417766 GCA_026779585.1 Mormyrus proboscirostris | reverse complement strand
ATACGCTTATTGCAGTTTTTACATGCTCTTGGGCAAGTCTCTTTGTATCAATGTACCCGCCAGATAAATAACATAAAATACATGTGGACTAAGATCGGCTACATTATCTAACGTATTTTGATTCTTGTTAAATCAAACGCATCGATCGAATTTTTTCGACTTACCCCACATATTTTACTGATCCTTTTTAGGTCAGCTGAACTTGAACTTGGGCAACCCTGTTTTTGCAGAATGGACCAGATTTCTGTTTAAGTAGTGTAAATGGTTTTGTTGGGTTTTGCTAAATATATCATTTGTTCGGGGGTCTGTATGGTGATATTATTGATAAAATAAAACAGATATCGGCATTCGGTTTAGAATTTGCTGTTCATTCCGATTTTATGACTGCAACTAAATACGGTAGACGTAACGCCCGCGCTGCCTGCAGAAAGTGGACTGCCGGACAATACGTTTTTTAAGTATCTAAACTAAAATATACCCTGTCCAAGTTTCGTTGCAAATAGCATGCCATTATTATTTTTATTAAACCTAAATGTAGTTTGGGATAATGATAACATTCAGTCAGTGGTCTCTCTTAGGACATTGACAGCGTGTCATATAAATATTTCGTAGAGGGATATTAATTCAAATTGCATAAACTGGGCAAAGAATTAAAAAATGGTATAGGAACGTTCACTCGATAATCTGTAACATACAATCATTTGTCCATGGATCAGAAAACACCTTACATGCGTTTATTTACCGTAAAGACTTGAAACCTGGCTGTAACACCCACTTGGCGTCAGTTTAATAATACATTTGCTTTTATACTCCAGGGCTGCGTTCTACTTCGGGCATTTGATCATGAATAGATGTCTCATTTACATGGCGTTCAAATATTTTCAATCAATTGACCCATCTCCCGACCACTGATCCAAAATTGCTGTTTATTGTGAAGAAATTGACTATTTCGCTGACATAATGACACGCAATTTAAAAATCCACAGTAGACAGCTTGATGTCTTTGAGGACAACCTACAGCCAATTGTATATAAAGTTCCGACGAAGATATTAAGTGAAATACGGGCGGAGGGAGGGAGCGCCGAGTAACATGTGATGTTTTGAGAGAAAATCCGAATTAATTACGCCCCGCCAGTGACGACGGTGTTTCGCTTTACGATGCTCTAAAGTGGTGACTTTCCAGACAATCCCATAACAAGGTAAATAGGGATTTAAATATTCCCTTGAAGTAGTTTAAGAGATCGCACCTGTACAGGCGTACTAAACTCCCATTTAAAAAACATTAAATAAATGCTTCAGAGCCTCTGGGCAATAGGGAATAACTTCCCTTTTTCCTGTTTATTTATGGGCAAATGTAATTAACCGGAATATAAAAATAGCAACTGAACTTTAAGCACTGACTGGTACGGACTGGTAAATTTAAAAGGAAGTTTGTGTTCAAATGGTTTGACCGTGAAACCAAATAAATGAATGAGAAGCAGCATTAGGCCTTGCTAACTAAAATGAACACTAACGACTGCTAAGCTAACAATATATTAACTCTGCCGAAATAGGACTTGTGGCTAAAAGAACACCGAAATGAACAAACACACATGGGCACACACACACACAGATACATACACATACACGCACACGGACACACTCACAGAGACACAGACACACACACACATACACGGACACACTCACAGAGAGACACACACACACATACACGCATTCTGCTTCTTCTTATTCTCATCATTATTATTATTATATGTATGTTTAGTTGATGTTAACTCTTAGTTACCACACACATGCCAGTGTTCCTCTCTTCTATCTGTTTTTTGGGTTTCCAGTGGTATGTTGTATTGCGCTGATTGAGTTCATTTACCTTGTTGATGGTCATGCTATTATAATCTTTTACCTTAAGCTTTTCAGAACATATTGGTCTTTTCCATTGATCTTCTCCTAATATTTCCTTGCAATGTTCTATTCTATTCATTTGTGCTTTCAGTGATAACTCAGGCTTGATATAATCAAGAATCCACTTACTTAAAATTCCCCTCTCAGTCCACAATATACTAAGAAAAAATACTTCTCGTGCACAGAAGTTCAAAGACGACATTCAAAACATCCCTTTGCTGTCCTACTTCCTCATTGTCCAACTTTTGCATCTATAGTCACAGAAAATATTATATTATGAATATTTTTCACGTTATTTCTTTGAAATATCATATTGCCCTTCAATTCAACACACAAATACACATCTTTTAGTGTCATGTGGATCTTAAACATACATGCATTTTCTCCCTACGTCAAAATACTTATATTCCGTATATATTTATTGATTAGGCAATATAGTGGAATTAACTTCTTAATTTTGTGGCTGTGATTGTGAGCTTTGGGGAATCATGCTATCGAGAAGCAGATTTTCAGCCCGCCGTCCAACTGGCGGAGATTTTCCTCCCTCTGATAATTCCCTGAACTTTGCTCTGTGTGTCTTACATTCCTGTGCGACCTTTCCAGTCCCTGCCAAGCAGAAGCGGCATCACAGCCGCGTGTGGTCACAGGCAGGCCTCTGATTGCGGGCATTGTGCAGACTTGGCAATGGCCATGTTTGTTCTCAACATTACATGAGGCTTCACCAAGAGCTGTAGTTTGATCATGGCACCTAATCCCCCCCGGTTTCTTGAATTATTCAGGTGCTCTCTTGGCAGTTCTTGGAAGCTAGGAAGCCAATCTTCCTTGCCGTCTTTCAGTATATTGATCAGTATCCCCTCATTTCTTCCCATCTCAGCCAAAACGTCCCCTCTCTTTCATAGTACCCAGTGTGGAGACACAGCCCAATGCGAAGGGTGTCTGAAGGATGTCAGCTGTGCTGAAGTGGATGTCGGACATATTCTGAGATTCTTTGTGCTTTTCCATGTTACTCCCGACTCTGCCTTTCAATCACTTTGTTTCTAACTTGCTTTAAAGCCTCACTGGTCTTCATTGTGGGATGTTTGAAATTTGGCAGAAACACACCGGGTGACAGTGTAGCTAAACATTTCTTATTACTTTAAAACTAAAATTTGAACCATATTTTAATTATGTACATGTAAGGAATGACGACAAATTTATTTTTTTATTTTGGTTTTTGCTTCATCTCTGTTTATATCTGCAATACATTTTCTGGTGCATGATGGGTTTTTACTTTTGCCAGAATTAGTCAGCAAATTAAACACTTAGTAGACATTTTGTGTTATGTGACTGAAGATTAATGCGTTTGAATTTTATGTTTATTTGTATTGCTTTTGCATGTTTATACTCTTTTTCGTTTCGTTGTTTATCTTATTTTGTTTTATTTATGCATCAACGTGTGTCATGCATAATAGGGGTTATTGAGGTCTTGTGTTAATTGAATTATTATAATTTAACAAAGCACAACTCAAAATATAATTTGAACGTGATTTGATCTAAAGTGTGATTGGAACGGTGTTATTTTAGTATAAAGTAATATATAATTTGGTTCATCTTCATTTTAGCAGCAAGCGCACAGATGTAGATAGTTCTTTTAATTACCATTCAAAGATGAAATGACTTGTTCCGCTTGCTTTGTCCAAGGAACATATCTGTCCCTGACTCGATGGAAAAACACTTAATTAGGCCTTTTTTCCTCAGAGACTTTTACTAGCCCAAAACTGCGTAAACTGCAAGCACACTGAGCTTAAAATTATACATAATTGAATTCGACGTCTGCAACCAAGCGAGTTGTGTGACAGATGTCTTCGTAGTGAGGATAGCGGAAAGCAAGGTTTTTGCGTGAGACTCGCAACATTACAACGGAGTCGTGCCAGATATCTGGGCTGTATCTCTGCCTAAAGCTGAAGAACGCTGCTGAAAGGAAGACTCTGTTACACTGACTGTGTTGATGCTTTAATCTGTTGACTTAAGATATAGAATTTATTTTAACTGTGTTTTTGCTGCTGCCAGTGCCACTCTGTTTTGCAAATGTGATACCAGGCTCACGTGTAAAACATTGACTTTGTACATAGGCTTTGTTAATTCCGTCTTTTATTAGAAAGGCGGTGGATTTGTTCATCGGCCGAAATTTTGATTAAACCATTAAACATTATTATCTTTGTTGTTTGTTCTGAAGGTTATTAGTCAATTGCCGTAAAAACAGGCGCCCAATGCCTCCGTTGTTTAACGAAATTAATACTTTCGAAACGGAGACCCAAAGGTCACTTTGAAAAGGGACAGAAACATCTCACACAAAAGGTTTCATCACAGTCCGAATGGGGCGGCATTTCTCCAAACGCCGTATTCGTCCTGCCTGCTATTTTTTTCTCCATATACAACTTTTAATAAATAGACACAACGCAATGCGATGTAATGTCTTTAGGATACGATGCAATCAACAGGAAATATAAAATAATAGTTGTATCAGTTGGTCCCCCCCAAAAAATAAGAATGCGAATAGCATTTAACTTTAAATTTGGGTGCCCTTCAGTTCTTGTTGTAGACCTACACTTTGATTTCTCCAAGAACGGACAATATGGGTGATTCCTTAAACCTGCGTTACCCGCGCCAGTTTCCAAAATTGGAAGGTCCTTCTAGTAATACTCCAACGCAGTTTATCTTTTACCGCCCAAGAATTTGGTACGCAAAAGTTGACATCGGTGAGTTGATGACGTACTTTTGCTCATAAGCACATTAACTGGCTCATTAACGGCCAATTTTCATATTAAACAGCGGCATTCATATTTTATTCTTGACTTACGCCTAGAAAATCGTCATAACACGTCATAAATGCTGTATTGCGGATAAATGATGCATGACAGTGATCCCTACCACACAATCTTCTTCGGAATAATTTCATTGTAAGTTTTGTTCACAAAACAGAAACTGAATCGGATTTATCTTGGCGTAAGTTTTCCTAGAGGAACCTTTTAATTGATGGCGGTGTCTGGCCTAGTCCAGTTCAAGTGGAGAGGCCATAGAGGGATTCACCTAGAGAGTACTTCTCCTAGTTAATTCTTCTTAAAACAGCCCATTAAACATTGTCATTACAATCAATTAACATTTTCAATTTATTCTAGTATCGGTATGTATCGTATAAGGAGGTTTTCTATTTATAATATCTAACAGAATGTTGAATAAATGGCCTATATCGTCACTAACTATGGAAATCCATAAAAATAAAACGGATCGCTTTGCAAAGTGTAGGTTTATTCAATATTATAAACTGATATTTGCAATATCAGTAAAATGCAATATCAGATCATGTGGCAAAACCAATTAAAAATACTTATCTTCTGTAATAACGTTAGAAAATAACCACAGTAAGTACAAAAAACTGACATGTTCTACAGAGCAAACGAAACGTATAACTCTGCAGAGACAAATTAACCTGATCTTGAACGACCAGATTTGCGTATGAAACAAGGCGTTGATATTTTTGGAAGTATTCTCAACTAGGCCTGGGTCTCTTGATACAAATGTCTAGCCTTCAGATTTGTTGTCTTGATAGGAAAAGGTTTGTGTTGCGTCGTGTCTGAGTCTGCGCACGCGGTACATAGGTTTTATGCCGAATGAAAACTGTGACATATTTTGTCTATGACAAGTAGTGTAATTCACGAAAGATATCCTATATTTTAAAACCCACACTAAGCGTTCATGATATATTAATTCACGTGTAAGTCCAATTTCTTTCAACTTAAACTATTTTATGGCAAAATCTTCCATCCACGTGCAACTGAACAGGATATCCATGACTTATCTGCTTGTAACTTCGAAATCCTAGGCCCATTTTCACGTGCACATCCCTGAGAATGGCTGTCTACTGTCATTCAATAGGATATACTCTTCGGGAGTTAATCCCCTCTTTAAATCCAACCAAGTCTCACCATTTAAAGTCAAAATCCCATTTATAGCACATATTATAATGGCCAAGTGGACCCGGTGGTGACCATGAGTTTTGCGGGCCGGCTTAATGCCGCGTTGTTCCGTCTGACACGGACATCCCGAATGTCCACGTTTTGATTTCTCCTAGTTTTACTTAAGTTACATGTTACGCAGAAGTTAGTATAACGGCGGTGTATTGTGATCTTAACCTGTCGTTCATGACTGTCTAATCGTACCATTTCTTTGTATTTGTTGACATATATATAAATAAGCATACAACTGCAACGCAAATGTAAAACCTACATGTAATGTAAGAAAATGATCGTTAGAGGAACGGAATACCTTTAGCCTCGGAATACCTTTAGCCTCGGAATACCCTTAGCCTACATTTCTGCGCTTGAAACTGTGTCAGGTATGACCAGCGATCATTTCCTACACATTTCACACACATGTAAACATACGATGAAAAAAAAATGAAATGTTAAAATATTCAAAATACATATGAAAATACCAAATGTAAGCAAACGAGCTATGCGATATACATAGGTTTGCATCTGCATACATATATACAACATTTTCGTGTGCATGCCTGCATATGTGCGCAGTCGTGTTTAATGGCAAGCAAAATGCAACGCAAGTATAACTTCCGACGCACGTTTTGTCTTTGTAGGACATGAGTGTCTATATCTACATATTTTAATAAACATGTTTTAGTCTTTTGGTGCGGTAAATGTGCTATTCTCCAAGGCCGTGTGCATGACTCACAGCAAATCTTTCGTTGTTACAGTAGGATTGGTCTACAACATTGTCCTGATTGATAACAATCAGGTGCGTTGGAACGGGGGAGGAGTACGGGGTGGGGGGTACGGGGGAGATGTGCCCCCCCTGCTGCCACATTTGTTTTTTAATTATTATGTCGTGCCCCACCCCCAATATCAAACTTCTCATACGCCCTGGGTAAAAATATCTCATAGATTTATTTAATAAATTTAATTTCCAAGTCAACATATATACCTTACGTTGCTTACGGAACCGGGCAGGTCTCTTTTCGGAACGCTCGTCAAAGCTGTTAGTCAGTATTCAAATAATGCATATTACCATTATCATGGGAATCCGCCAATTCTGTGGCAGACGAATCTAGAAGATTTTGTATTCTACCATTATTGGAAATTATTTTATATTTATTAATACTACTGTTAAATGAATTTGATTATTAAGATTTTAAATCAAATAAAACCCGTGAAAATCAGTCTATCGAGGATAGAAACATAACACCGCACAAAATTAATTTTGTTTTAATGTTTAATGTTTGCTTTAAATGCTACTTGTTAGAGGCTTAAAGGAGAAGTTTGGTTCAGTATTTCAGAATAATCAAATGATATTTATATATGTGTGTTTGCGAAGGTATTTGGAATGTTTATTTAATTGCAGAAAATAAATACATAACGACGTATATATAAACGCACAGTTTCTGTTTTAAACAAATCTCTAAACATTAGGACCCAAATTACCGTCGTTATTTGGTGTTCTTCATTTTCGCCCAGGCCTAATATTAAGTTCTTGCAGACGATGTGCTTTCGTTGGCTTTGGAAGAGAGCCACGCCAATAAACGGAAACACAGAGACCGGATGCTACCATAACATTATCCACGAGACGCCTTTGTAATTACTTCTTTTTCACACATCTTAGCTAAAATTCGAAAGACAATAAATTCCAAATGTCTAGAAACTGAACGTGACAGCAGCATCAGCAAATAAAAGCAACATTTTAAACGTAGCAAGTCCCAAACAGGCCTACTAAAATGATAGCAAACGTGAATGATATCATATTTCACACAAAGCGGTTCGAGGGTCTTTAGCTTTTCTCACCACCTCGCCTGTTGAAGGAATTCAGACAGGTCCGTCAAAGCCTGAATGACAACGAGCTCAGTGGCTAGACTGCAACTTTCAACTTGACCTTGGCCTCGAGCCTCGTCTAACCCGTATGTAAAACAGAGCTGCCAAATTGCCGACTGCTTTCTGTCTTTGCGTGTTGTAAATACACCGGAAACTCAAAAGGCAGGAATTAAGATACCTGCTTGTGCCACGACTTTTGTTGCAGAGAACATTTATTTATCACGATCGCATGGTAATTATTTTTTTTGCTACTTTAAAAAAATAGATCTGTTAAATGACCAGACAGGTCGGCAACATTGCATAGGTCTAAATTTTAAAAATTCAAATGCTATTTAATTTTTCTCATTCAGAAATTAATTACACACACCATAAGACATTGGTTTCTAATTAAAAGTCTCTTTGCATAAGTATGTGCAGATAAAGGACTCACCAACGACATGTACCTTCAACAATACATAAATTATTCAATGTATAAAATATTTGTATTGAACGATTCCGTATTATAAGTCTAAACACTCCGATATATTGTGATATGTGACTATATAATGCAGGCCTAGTTCAAAGACACACACACACCGTTTCTCAGTTCTAACCTTAACGAGAATTTCTGTACTTCGTTTTGGCTATAGATGTTTCTTACTTCATTTGGTGTATTTCATTTTAAAACAACCATTTGTAGTTCAAAAAAAATAATATACGAAATTAATTTTACCAATCAAATTCATACTTCATGAAACAACGGATTTAAAAAAGTCTACGAGGAAAGTAACTTGAAGACATGAATTTGTTTTAAGTTGCCTTGTGGCTCCAAACAATCTGTATATTGAATCAACACAAGCCTGCAATATGACTATTAATATAATTACATATTCTTTCCTTTTTGGTGTATCCCATGACCTGTGCTAAACCTGAAAACACAAGTCGGTTTGCGCTAAAGAGTAGACAGTTGAAAAAGTGACCGGACAGAAACAAAGTTAATAAATGGGTTAAAATGCTTGAATTTGAGATCTACTCACGACTCCATCGTTTTTCAAAATACTAAAAAAGCCAGATCCTTTAATGGATACGGTCATCGTTCTATCACACAACACCGCAATTCATATAGATTTAATTGTCTATCCTGAAGACGTTTATCGTCTTCTTTGCATATCACGTGACTCACGTCAGCCAATAACAACACGTCCTTGGTGTACACAGGCACGTCAGACTCGGTTACTCTCTCAGATTCAGTATCTCTTTTTCAGTCTTGGGTCCTTTTTAAAAGAGCCAGTAGTCTCAATGTTGGACGTGCTATGACAGCGTCATTACTGCTGCGTCCCCGCTGGATTGACCCGGTGATGTTCCTGTACGACAACGGTTCAGATGAAGTGAACAAAAACATGGAGGGATTTGCGGGAGGTAACTTTGCTGCAAATCAGTGTAGGAATCTTATGGCCCATCCGGCATCACTGGCGCCCAGTACTGCATACTCATCGACTGAAGTGCCAGTATCTGGCATGGGCGAACCTGTCAAACAGTGTAGCCCCTGTTCGGCAGCCCAAAGCTCTTCCAGCGCATCTCTGCCATATGGCTATTTCGGCAGCGGCTACTATCCATGCAGAATGTCACATCACAGCAGCATCAAGTCTTGCGCTCAACCCTCTTCTGCATATGGAGAAAAATACATGGACACATCCGTGTCTGGGGAGGAATTCACGCCCAGAGCTAAGGAATTTGCTTTTTATCAAGGCTACGCGACCGGCCCTTACCAGCCAGTTACCAGCTATCTGGATATGCCTGTCGTGTCAGGCATGAGCGGCCCTGCAGAGTCAAGACACGAGCCCCTCTTGCCCATGGAAAGCTACCAGCCGTGGGCCATCACCAACGGCTGGAACAGTCAGGTTTACTGCGCCAAAGAGCAGGCGCAGCCAAACCATATGTGGAAGTCATCAATTCAAGGTAAAGAGAGATTACACTGAATAAATATTTGGTGTAAATGCGCGAGGTGAAGGCATTTGTACGAAAACGCGAAAATATACTGCTCTTCCTTTTAATGTAAGACAGCTTCCTGGCTAAAATTGAATACATTTAATTAGAAACTTCAGCTTTGCAGATAATTAATGAAGGCAATGCGTTTAACTTTTAACAGAGAGAAAGTTCATTATAGTCGTTGCCATGCACAATGCAACTTAATAGCATACATTGGTCCTGGGTCTGCATTCGTAATGGAAGCTTAACTGTGTGTTTTCTGGTTGTGTTAGATGCGGCGTCGCACGCAGGAGACGGCAGCACTTTTCGGCGAGGAAGAAAGAAGCGCGTGCCTTACACCAAGGTTCAGCTGAAGGAACTGGAGCGCGAATACGCCACTAACAAATTTATTACAAAGGACAAACGAAGACGGATATCAGCCCAGACGAACCTGTCGGAGCGACAGGTTACTATCTGGTTTCAGAATAGGCGAGTAAAGGAGAAAAAAGTCGTCAACAAAGTGAAGAGCGCAAGTTAGCTTTCATAGAAGACAATGGAAAAATATAAAAAAAATAAAATATATATAAATAAATATACATTAAAAGTTGTTTTATTTGAAAAATGAACTACTTACGAGCTATATATGTAATATCTGGAAATCTTTCACCTTTGTGGATTGTCAGATAGAAGATGAACACAAAAAATGGCGAGAAAATCTGTTAGGCAACTTGGAGTTAATATGAAAGCACTGAAAACGAAAATTTCAAACGCTTCCTCCCCATGTTAACATTAAAAATCAGCTGAAGATCATTACCGCAACCAAAGCATGAAGAAGACTGACATACGACGCTTCGGTGCTTAGTAAAATGCTAAAATAAAACCTGCTTAAATCTTTTCTCAGGAAAAATTAAACGTGTAGACCGGCATTTAAACATTTATGATCGTCGAGACAATTACCTACAGTTCTGAAGTTGATTTGAAGAGACTGTGTTAAATGAAAAGTATTACATTGTATAATAAAATACATTTGTCAATAAATTCTTAACAAAACTTACATTTTTCTTCACATCAATGGACTTTGCCTTAAGGTTTTTAATTATGTGTTTTCGAGAATTGCAGTCTCTCGGTATTACCAAACTTCTGGTGCAATCTTGCTTGTATTTATCGTCTAAGAAACATTTGTATGTAAAATATATCTTTTCAGTTGTAATTGCAGTAATGTGGATGTATATAAAAGTAACATATGCGTGCAAACTATTGAATAATTCGCTTATTTACCTGTGTTTGCGATGTGTTAATGTCAACGTTGTTAATTGACAAAATATCAATTCTAATAAAACCTGGTTATAAATTTTGAGCTAACTTGTGATTTTTATTTTATTTTATAATTAACGGACATTCACTTTGAACTGACGAGCAGGGATAAGTTTTACTGCAAACACCAAATAAAAAAACAACGTCCTTTAAATTCATTCCGTGTGAATTGTATTTTACATTCATGTTTTTAAATCTACTATTTAATAAAGAGGAGGAGTTTTTTCCTGTGCTGTATCATGCTAAGGTAAGCAAAATTAAATCTGCAAGATGTAACATTAAACGGTTTGTATAAATCAACTTAAAACATGCTTCTGTTTTATGATTACCAATTTTATCGTTTGATAAAGAAAGATTTGTTATTCTGATAGAAAATTAGACCAAAAAGCAGAAAGATTATCAATGTTTGCAGTTTATTCCACCCCCCCCCCCTTCACAACTTGTAATGTGGACCAACATTGCCATCTTGTGACGAATTTGTGTACTGTGCTCGGTCTACAATACTAACGAAAAATGACAGGAGGATATGTATAATGAAAGTCCATACAACGCGACGAACAGTCATCAAATTTGTCATTTTAAACTATCACCAACGTTAAAATTCTGTTCGAATGAGTTCCCAGAAATGCTAGCACTCAGTATTAGCTTTGTTACAGCCCATCATCTGGCTCTGCCCCCTAAGTGTCATTACATCATCGCTTTGTTGATTTTCCGCTTTACGGTGTAAAAATGCAAACATGACCGCAGACTGATTTATGCTGTTCGGCAAATAACTGAATGATGTATAATTTTAAAAAATTGAGGAACAGAGGGAATGGCAGCACGTCAAACTATCCATTTGAATTTCCGTCTGTATTACATTTCCCATTATAAATTCACATTTCATCAAATAAGTTTATTGTTTCTGTTATGTCATGTATTTTATTATCTTTACAATATAAGTATAAAATGCCGTTTTAACGGTAAGCCTATTTCATAAGGCTCGCGCGTGTATGTGGTTTTGTTCATACGCTGTTCCTTACATGTGAAATCCAAATACACTGCACCGTTACATGATGTGTGTGTATGTGTGTGTGCATGCGTGCGTATGTGTGTGTGTGTTTTTATAATTATTACATTGTGGGGACCAGCTTTCCTCATAACATGATAAAAATCTATAACTTTTTACCTTGTAGGGACATTTCTTAAGTCCTCCAAACGTAACCTCAGTTTTATAAAAATCTGTGAATGCAATGAAAGAACTAAAAATTTCCAAAGTCTTGTATTTTGCTCGGTTGCTTATAGTTAAGATTAGGGCTGGGTGGGTGTTAATGTTGTCATGGTTGGAAATAGGGTTATGCCCATATAAAAGAATGGAGAGTCCCCATTAAGATATGAATACGTGGACTGTGTGTGTGTGTGTGTGTGTGTGTGTGCGTTTGTGCGAGGGCGCGCACGCGCGCGCGTGTGTGTGTGAGTGTGTTCATGTCTTGGCTTAAAATTATGCTGCGACATTGCCTAAGCTGTTAACATGTTTTAGCCAGTTTATTACATGAACAGATCGTTTTTGTGTTCTGCTACTAAAAGATTTTATGATCAAATTAGGCAAACGTCTAATATTACAAATTCACATTTTATACTGGTATCCGTGCACAGAATTCAAACGGTTTAATATATTATTCAGTAATGTTTTCAGTCATTGCGGCAGTACGTTGTCCTTTGTGAGTCTCATGAAATTATTTTCACCGGAAAAGCAGAAGGAGAATGCCAACAGACAAGCGCTATTGTTTTATTTTTTGTTTTTATTTCAAATAGTCATCTCAAGAAATATACATTGGCACGCCTGCTTGTTAAGGTTGTGCCACACTTCTTAAAATATCAGCTGTAGACAACAAAAACCACACGCCCTGCTGAAAAGAGGCGGATTTTCGTCTCTGTTGTTTGCGGCCATGCCGAGCTCTCTGTTTATTGGCCAAGGGACGACTGAACTTTGATTTACTCGCTTTAGATACTTCGAATATATGGAGGTACGGACGCTATAAGAACTGTAGAGATATGTATGACTAATATGACATATCAATAAATACATACACGGGCCTCAGATGAGATAAAGATACTGATTCCAGCGATACCATAATTACCACTTCACGGTGAAATATTTCTTCGAAGACAAAGCCTATTTATAATCACCAACACTGGTATTCCAGTTAATAAAGATATTACATTTTAGAATTTTGATACAAAACCTTTACAAGTAGTCTACAGAAATCATTGTCATTGTCGTCGGTGTCTTAATCATCGACAACAAAAATAATAGTGATTTACTTGCTTAATTTTACAAACTAATGTATTATGGTGAACACACGATAAAGGCAAATTTCTTTATAATCGTTTAGCAAAAGCCCGATGTTATTGGCTCTGCAGCTGCGTTTGCAAACCAAAGTCTGTTGTTCTGTTTAATTTGACCTCCTCCTAAAAGAGGTATAAAAAAAAATCATGCTCTTTTTTTTTTTAAATATTACAAAAACAGTATGAAATTTATTCAAATGTTACAGTATACTGTATGGCATATGTGGAATTCTAATAATTTGATTTGATCTGTTTTGAATGAAAATCTATATTATTGAACGACGTAAATGAATCGGTCTACCTCCTACAATATAACGGCTATATGAGCTATAATTAGTAGCTTCTTTGGAGGCTAATGAAAACGGCCTGCTATTTTGCAGTACGATCTGTCTCTCGTGCTACAATTATGTTTTCTCTAGTTGCTTGCATCATTCTTTCTTTTGCGCGCACGCCATTCAAAAACGGCAGAGAAACCCGAACAAGGCCAACAACTGGAATTAGCCGGCAGCAAATTGTCAGAAACATCTGCAATCTCATGTTGAAGCATCTGCTGCCACCTAATGGCTAAAAAGAGCTAAAACAAACGACACTGCAAACATTCTTACGGTGCAGCAAGCAGATCAAATGTACCCTTTAAAGACGTTAATAGTGAGGATTGCGTGTCATTGCAACTAAAAAGGGCAATCGTTTTAAACGTCCAATCACTATTTTAAAACAATAAACTCATATTGCTTTGTGAACCAAATGAAATAGATATATACATATACTTCAGATTCCCTGCAACTGTTTAATGTTCGAACACTGCGTTTTGCTGTAAGGACTATCCCATTTTGTGTTCGTACAAAGGAAATTATTTTCTCGGCTTGTCATCTTCTTAAATAACTCAGCAGGCATACACAGGCTTTGTGCGACTCATAACTGGAAACCGAACCTCTTGGTTTCTCGCCCTAGCGCACAAGAGGTTAAAAAAAAACATGGTGGAGAATAAGCATTAGCTTGCCAGGCTCAGGTCATCTGACGTTGACCTTCGCAGTCCACCATGACACCCGCGAGCCGCTTTTTTACCTTCAGACATATACGTGAGCGGAAGACAATGCTTAATTACAATCACCGTTTTAAAACCACACCTCTTTACTTCTGATCATGGACAATCTGTGTCGACAACATTTAAATAATTTTAGCTATGGCATTTTCATTAAGCATGTAAACTTTGTTTACTGCATTTAGAGGTCGAGACTTTTGTTAAAATGAAAAATGTACCCATCGAAAAAAACATTATCAATTATCAAAACCCATAATACTACTGCTAATAATAATAATTTTATTTGTTATATTAAATCTGTAAATCCTGTATTCGCATAGCATAGATGATGAAAATATTTTATTTACAATTCCGCAAATTAATCTATATATCCGGTCCAGTTCTGTGAAATTCTGCACAATACATTCTGTCTCACATATTTCACTCAGTTTTGTAATTGTACCGAGATTTACCAATAACGTTAATTTCTAATACCTGAAAAGATATCATGCGTAAATATTGGTGGCGCAGAATGCCAAGAAAATAGTCCACGAGAATCGAAGACAACAGCAATATTCCAAAAAGTTTCAGAAGGAAAACAAGAATAATCGCGTGTAGCCTACACAATAAGGGCAATAATGACTTAATCCTCGGTTCACAATATTTAAATTTTGAGTAAAATAGTCAGAGTTTGTGCATCGCTCAATACCCTTCGGCGGGGAACAATTGTTACACATGTAATACTTTAACTGAAAGTGGGTAGAGATACATTTTGGCACTTATTCAATTGACCAAACGCAAATATTTCTACATTTATATTCTGATCTAAAGTAAACATATTACACAATGGGAAATAACTTATATACTGAAAGCCATGGGAAATATATATTTCCAGACAGTGGGACTATCTACAAAGTTTTGTATTTTGCGTATGATACCTATTATTAAGATATGAAGTAGCTACGCTAATAATGATACCCATTATTATAACAAGTGCAAATATTTGAGTTGCATTTGCTGCGTAAAACATAGCAATCATATTATATATAATGCTTCTCTGGCAGATACGGGTACTGTTCGGGGCTCTACGTTCGGTGGCTGTACACATTGTGCCCCACAAGATCCAGGAGTTTCCGACTGATTTTCTTGGAATTCTTCTGACCATTTCAGTTAATTTCAATTTGTAGTAGTTGTAGCCACCGAGGTCACTTCTGGAGATTTCTTTGGCGCGATGTCTCAACCTTCAATTCTCCCCGAGTCCTGCAGAAAAGGACCAGTCAGAAAAAAAAGATGCTTAATGAAGTGATATCTTTAAAACAAACAGGACATTATGAGAAGTGTGAAGAATGAAATTACCTTTGCGTGAACTAACCCTCCTGTTAACAAACGAAATATCTTATTCCTCTAAAGCTATGAGAGTAAAATTCAAGTTCAAAAAGAAATTATGCTTAGGCTGCGGATGTGAAAAGCAAATTTTTTAAATATGTCAAACATCGTAATTTCTTTTGAACTTGAACACATACACACATACGTGTGTGCATATGTTGTACTGGATAATAGTCATAGAAAATTTAAAGTGTACGTTTTTTCTCTGCTTTATGGCGCTACCGACACTAGGCTGCTTCATGAGAAAAATACTCAAGTGCGGAGATTCCTAACATATTCTCTTCTTATTTCCATCCACAATTAGACTGCAAGGTTAAATAATGACGAGAGAGAGACAAGTTAAGCAGTTAATGTGATTCTCCGAATACTATTTTTAAAATCTTTTTAGTGCCACGTTAAAGTTTTTTCAGTTTGGCTGCTAGAGGTAAATACATAATAAAATCAATATTATTCGGATGTTACACTCATCCCTTGATATTTTCACCTTAAGCACCTAACGATCAATATAGTAAATAACATGAAAACAGGAAAAAACAAGCCAATAAAGCTTAGATACCAAATCATCTTTTTACACAGACATGACTTAAATCAGCTGGCAAAAATTTCAGCATATGGCCATGCGACGCGTAATTTATCAGTCTCTTGAAGCCAAGGTTAATTTAGAAAAAATACAAACCACATTCCAAACCAGCAACATCTCTATGTGATTTTTTTTTTTCTACAGCGACCACAACCACAATATCAACATAACATTCTGTGTATTATCAAGTTTTCTTAAATCGAAGCTTCCGAATGTTGTCTTTGTTTCTGTTTTTACAGGGGGGTTATGAATAAAAGGTTGCAAGGATAGTCCGTGTAGGTCTATGGAAAATGACAACACGACTGTATATGCAGTTTCTCGGAAGACAGCAAAGTTGAAGTTCATTTTAAGGCCTGTTTCAAACGTCATAGCCACTTATTGATCTTGAACTGTCAATGCGTTCCAGACGATCGGTGTTTCGGTGCGGGGTATTTGTCCTTGGATCACTGGTAAGTCATTGGCAGTCGCGAAAACTTTATCCGGGGTACAGGACTTTATGTATGGTGTTACAGCCCATTTCTACCCGCTCTGCGCGCGGGCACAAACATTCTTCCTTCCTCGAACTTGAAGTCTATCATCAGAGGTCTGTTAGACAGCAGCCAAAAGAGCATGGGACCAAGGAAGAGAAATGCGAAATAAACTCACAGAAATATACACAAATTTTGAATTAAGTAAATGCATTGATTTTTGGATGACTACATCCATGAAAAACGAACAATGCGAGCCTTAAGATGGTTATTCCGGTTCATAAGCCTTACCTTTCATAAATCGGCTTTGTGTTACTGACGACGGTTAGTTTTGGCTCCTAATTTCATCAGAGATCGTGGATTTCCACGTAGGTGGCGTATATCGATCACGGTTGGTCAGTTTTGTCATGTCTACAGTGGAAAAAAAAAACCTCAGTTGACTACCAGAAGCGGTATAAAACCGCAGGTCAGTCTCTGACTGGTTTTGGCTTTCGTGGGCATCCTGCATTCAATTATGGCTTAAAAGCCCCAACACAAGTGGTAGAATTTGTCTGAATTGACTCAGAGGCGGAGCGTGTCGCCACGAAGGCATAGACTTGGCTCTTTGTTACAATTATTCAAATGTGAAGCATGTTAATGAGACACGGCCCACCAGAATAATGCTGAGGTGTTCTCGAGAAGATTAAAAGTATATTTAGCAACATTATGCAATCGCACCAGCACTTGTATGTGTTCAATTAAATTGTTTTGCTATACTAACTTACAGTCCTGAAAGACGTAAATGCATCACGACAGTTAATGTAAGAATCTCATTGTCTGAATGCTGGTTTAACTTTTTTATTTATAACACCTGTGTTGCTAGCCTGCACGCTTACACTGAGTAGTTCTTAATTATTTGGCCTAAATCGACCGCAATACACACACGCAGGCACGCTCACACACACGCGCGCGCACACACACACACACACACATGCACACAAAAGGTTTCTGTAAGGAGGGAAGAGGTAAAATTCTAAACAACCTGCAATCAGAAATCAGAAAGGAGTACGGTATACCGTTTTGTGTAGAATAAAAACTTGATGCGCAAGTTAACCAGTTAAGAATACGATGCTTGTAGTACCTTACACCTAAATGTATAATTTATACATCATAAAAATTGTCTTTCAATGTGTATGTAAAGGTCCAGAGAAAACCATAAAACTGACTGAAATCTCAGAATGTTTATTTTTCATGCCTCGATATTAGGCCTACTTTACCTAGATCTTTAAAATTGACCATAGACCCTTATATTTTCCCTTCTAAATCGTATTCTCGTTTCGGCTTAAACCGAGACCTTCCGGTGTTGAGGAATATGTGTTTTCTCTGGCTTTATGTGTTATGCCTCAAATATTTTTGAAAGGGACGATTTATTTTAACGCTACGCTCTAATTTTTACGCGCTGGCTAAGCTACATCACGGAAGGTTACAAAGGCCCCCATTTTGCGTTGCTGGACGTTAGCAATGAAAACACTACGAAATAACCTTTGAAGAAAACATTAATACAAGAATGGCTTGCTTTATTTTAAATGATATTACACACACGTAGTCATTTATTGTATGATTTATTGTTAAATGCGTAATTAATAAGATGAGAACGGCCATGGTGAAAATATTTGTTTCTCCAATAGTCAGTGACCTATTTGTACATTTTTGTCCACTACTGTAGACTAATGCGAAATTGTTTTTCTTTCAATATATTGCAGCTCAATTAGCAGGTTTTTAACTTGTGTAAAATGGTATATTTATGAATAAGCCCGATACAAATTTTAGAACTCTGTGTAGCGTTAAAGCGCATGTTTACTATCTAGTCAGACTTGTTCACCCGGAATTGTTTAGGCAGTCGTAATTTTACTCTGTTGTTACTCAACCTTAGCAGAACGCAAAAACGAAGGGGAGCATTTTCCGAATTATTCACAATTGAGAAGAAAACCCACGAAACGTCCGGAATAAACCTGAACGTGAACCTCGCCCCTCGACGCAGAAAGTTGCGGTGGATTCAAAAAAATATAGACCACTCGATGTTGTGTGTAATATTCAGATATTCACACGCATTATATTTCCCGATTATAACAATGTTTAAAAAATCGAACATTTCTTCAAATACAGCAGGTACATTAGTGTAGCGTTGTCACACATACTGCATTGTGTACTAAAGCAAATTTAATAGTGGATAAACTCATCAGTTTAGTAAATATACATATTTCCCGCGTATGTACTAGAGTACGTTACATAAGCCGTGCCATATAGCGAATATCCAACATAACTGCAGTATGCAGATTCATAATATTTATAAAAGCCAGTCCGACGGTTTTTATGCCAGTTAAGTGGTCATATAACAATGAAAATAACCAGACCCTGTAAAATTAATTTCATATGTCCTTAACATTGGATTTGGTAAATCGATATTAAAATCCGCACTCCCGCAGTCTTTACGCATATTCAGAATGCGGTTGTTTTTTCTTTTGAACGCTTTTAAAACTGGATATTTTAACAATGTAAAAGTATTAACTTTCATAAATCGTATTTATGCAGTATTTCAGGACCACGATAACACTCGCTCTTCCCCGTGCAAGCATATAAAAGCACACACCACTAGCACAGAGAAATCTGTCAATTTCGGCTGTGGGTCACATGACCCACGCCTCTCTGGAATGGACGGAGATAGATCTCCACGTCAGCTTACGTCTCAGAATTTCTGCTCCGGGGATCAGCTTCAAAGAGCCAGGAGTTGCAGCGTTGGAAAACCATGTTAAGGACTGCAATAGAGGCGAAGCCCAGATAAAGTAATGATGGATTTTGACGAGCGGGTCCCTGTTGGGTCGAATATGTATTTGCCCAGTTGCACGTACTACGTTTCGGGGGCAGACTTTTCAAGCCTCCCTTCGTTCTTATCCCAGACCCAGTCTTCTCGCCCAGTGACATACTCATACTCCTCGAACCTGCCGCAGGTTCAGCCCGTGAGAGAGGTAACCTTCAGGGACTATGCCATTGATGCGTCCAGTAAATGGCACCACAGGGGAAATCTGACCCACTGTTACCCAGCAGAGGAGATTGTGCACAGGGACTGTCTGCCTGCTCCGTCCTCAATGGGGGAAATGCTCGGGAAAAACAATTCCGCTGTCTACCACTCAAGCTCCGGTTCCACGTCCAGTTTCTACGGAAACGTAGGCAGGAACGGGGTGCTGCCCCAAGCTTTTGATCAGTTTTTCGAAACAGCTTATGGGAATGCAGAAAACCCACCAAATGACTACTCAGGGGAGAAAAATTCCAACAAGATGCCTGCTGCACCAGCGCCCGAGCCGTGTCGGGAGACCGAAGGGCAAGAAAGACGAGATGAGAGCAGCAGTGCCGAGTCCTCTTCCGGCAACAATGAGGAAAAATCTAACAGCAGCAGTACGTATTAAGACAGCGCCCCGGTTATGAGAGAAAGTTTGCAATCTAGCGCGCTGCTGTTAAAAATTTTATATGCTGTTTTATAAGCGTACAAGGTTTATGGAGGGCCTGTAGATTTCCCCAACAAAACTTTGTTATAAACGGCAAGATCACGTGCTTGGAATTGAAATTGGCCATGAAAGACTTTGGACCAGACGTCTTTTATACTTAAAATGTATATTTATCATTGATTACGATGATGCATGCATGTACATTTGTTTTTTTGCATAATTATTATTTTTAACCTGTAAAAATCTTACCGGGTCTTAACGGGCTATGTGGCGGTTAAGAAATTAAGAAGTTTTTATCTTAGAATGGAAAGGATGAAACAGAATGAGACCGCAAAAAGTGTCCACAATAATAATTGCAAATTATTGAGAAATGAATTATATTAGTTTAGCCCAATTTCCATTTTCACAATGGTTATATACTGCAATTTATTTGTATATCATAAAACATTTGCAATGCATTTGGTATATATACGACGAAATGGTGCGTGACGGCGATCATTTAAATAGTTCTTCATATAAAATTGATTTGCATATCCTTTCATTGGACGTTTCAGTTCAGCGTAATTCAATGTATGGAGGATTTCAAAAATTGAACACAACCAAGCAATGTAAGTGCTTAGTAAAAAAAAATATCGCTGTGTTTCTGCCGTTGTATTAATGTTTGGTGTTTGTTTTTGTTTTTCAGGTGGCCAGAGGACTCGAAAAAAGAGGTGCCCTTATACAAAATACCAGATCAGGGAATTGGAGAGGGAGTTCTTTTTTAGTGTGTATATCAACAAAGAAAAACGTCTGCAGCTCTCGCGGATGCTGAACTTAACAGACCGCCAAGTTAAAATCTGGTTCCAGAACAGGAGAATGAAAGAAAAGAAACTGAACAGAGATCGCTTGCAATATTACACCACAAATCCTCTGCTATAGGATTTTGTTGCTTTGGACTCGTTTTCTCTTCTGGTGTTTTGACAGCGGCGCCAAAGCATAATCGCTAATTTCAAGTTCGAGGACTCTCGACTGCATATTGCAAAACGTGTATAAAGAGGACAATCTCACGGTTGTACAGTAAATTTGAGTATACATGAATCCCTCATCGTCACTCCATGTCCGTTTTCAACTATGTATTTCGCGAACGTCGTGACGCCAAGCATTCTGCTAGTATTGTTAATTAAAGTCTAAAGTTGCTTGGCTCGTTTTTTAACTTTCTATTTTATAATTGTTTTTATGCTTTTTCTACGATTGAGTTATAAGCAAGATCAAATAAGATACGCGGTCTGAGAAGAAAATACGATGCGATACAATTTCATCAGTTTATAACTTCTCTGTGACCAAACCGAACACACTGCACGTGAATGCGGTATACAATGTTTCTGTCACGTATATTTATGCACTCAAGTTTATTTTGATATAGTCTGTATTCCAATCAGTTTAAGGTTGCTATCTAAAGATTGTACTGTCAACTTCAAGAGCGGTGTGGCATGCAATGTCTTTTCCCCAGTCGTCCATGACCCCGTTGTTGGACTTGTAATTGTGGTGTAGGCCTAAATATATATTTTATATTTTACAGGATATATAGATAAACGTGTTTCCGCCAGTGTTTACATATGTCCAAGAAATATACAGCGACGGCGCAATGTGTACGGATATGCAAAATCGCTCCAGTTAAATTAGACGGACGTTTGAATTTTTTGCAGTCAGATGAAACCCTAGAACATAATCAAATCCAATGTAATTTATTTAACCTTAGCTTATGTATTAATGGCAAACACGAAACCTTTGCATTCTAAAGCGTACCTGTATGAATCAGCGATTGACTTTGTATATCTCGGTTACTGTGAAACATTATTTTACATTACTATTTTTCGGCAATATAGAAAATATAGCTGGCGATTTCCATTTTAGCTTAACCACGTCAACAAAGTCAAACGCTGTAACAGCAGACGTCTCTGATGTCTTAATTTCGCCTCACATCTTTTATGGAAAACACGGTAGAAAAACACGGCCAACACGTAATTGTAGCTTTTTAATTTTTTCACTGTATTATATGAAGAAAGAAAGGGCACTGTGGACTGCCGACGGAGTTAAAATGTAGGAGATGAGGGAAAGGTGTGAATGTTTTGAATGAAACATTAGCTGTACTTTAAGCCTGGTAGGATAAAGGGGAAAATCTCTAAGCCTGAGATACTTTAAACATTCAGTTATTTGTTATTACCATATTATGGTTAACGACCATATTTGAGATATATCAGAAGCATTATAAGATGCCGTTTTAATTATTACTAAATATATTCGCCAGATATTTTGTTCGTGATATCAGACAGGGTTTGTGCAGCTGTCGGGTATATTATTTGATTGTCTTACGTTTTTTTTTTCTTTTTATTGTAAAATGCAACTTATTCGCCTTGTTGTAATGGTATATTTCGTATAATTTGGGATACCTTATCTTATAACGCATTTGCGATAATTGTTTTCATTCACTGGCTTTGAACTTAATGTTTCTCATCATCACCTAGAAAATGGAAAAACTAAGCTGCCCAGATTGACTTCCTCAAATCGGCTGTCTCTGATTTAGAAATAAATATTTATTTATCCAGGTTTATTTCATGAAAATCCGAGTATTTTATGTTATTCTCAGCATTTTACAAGCGTCAACACCACCACGCAAGCCCAGTCATATGACAGTCAATAGACCAATAAACAATGATGACCCAAAGTTTATGATCGCCGCTCTCCCAGCCTGGTTCATCCTTTGAGTGTCTCTGGAATCTCGACCTAATTACGACACATCCTCCTTGTTACTGTGGCAACACGGTTATAAAATCTGTCTGCGTCTGGAGCATTTGTAGAATTGGAGTGCAGTGCAATAAACTGTCTGAGACCAAGGTTATTAACTGTTACCATGGGCCGAAGACCATCACTGACACGACAGAAAGGCAGCGTTCACCAGCAGCTCGGGCTTCCTTCTTCACTTCGAGCGTCCTGCAGTGGCAGAAAATTTCAATAGGCCTAATGTATCCGGATGGATGCTTTTCCACAGGGCGGCGCTCTTTAGATCAATGTCATTGCCGTGGATCTTGAAACACCCGCAGGATCTCCACCCAAATCCTTCACGGCTCCTACTCATGCCATTTATCGAACGAATACACAGGTAAATGATTTCTGAAATATTGTTGTAATTTTTAAATATATTAAATGTCAAGGCTATACAGTCGCTTCGGCCGCTGTCTGCGGTTGTCAAGTCAATAAACAATACTAGATTTTTTTCTGAACTGCGCTGCGATTTTTTTCTCTACCGAAGCCGTTTTAAAATGCTATGCTGTTGCGGGGCACTGTGGTCCGGTTTTCAAAGAGAAACGACTACTTTGTGACTCTTCAAAAACACATATACACTGAAATACTTGGAGAAAATCTCCAAGCTGGACGGAGGCCTAAACAGTTTAAATTTTTACCAGTCAGACTTCACTGCTTCGTAGAATTCACAGAGAAGCAACACGTAACTCCGCTGGAAAACAATTTACCTGCTAAATATATAAACAAACATGAATTTCTGGAAAATAACGTCGATAATAGTTACTATATTTAAAACCAGAATAATGACATAGGCCTACTTAAAATATAAAAGTGTGCAATACATATTCAAACTACTATAGCAGGCCTAAGTAGGCCTAACACAAACGTACACAACGGGCGGTATGTATACATGCATTCTAGAATTAATTTTCGCAGTATATTAGTGATATTAAATACAGAATAACCCCGTTTTTGTTATTCTTCGGGGAAATAAAAATGGGTTAAATGTCTGAAAACGCTGTTTATTAACCATCCGCACGGGCTTCTTGTCTCTTGTGAAAAATAAAAACCTTTGCTGGATCTAATAAAACGAAGTATTATCGAACATAACCGCATAGGTTATAGGTGAGAACGGCCTGTCGGAGTTTTTAGACTGCTTGATGAAATAAATTATGAGAGTTAATTTTGCAGTCATTCGTCCTGAATTTAAAATGATAACATGCAGAAAATCAGTAAGAAGTTGGGAAGTTACATTTGGGTTGCGGTTATTGTATATATATGCGTGCGTGTTTATATATACACACGCACGCATGCACACACATGTATACACCGAAATACTTGTGTATGTGTATGTGTCTGTGTATATAGATAATGTAGCTAAAGTGATATTTTATGATCCGCATTTTGATTGTTGCAATTGCCCCTGTTTTAACTCACCGATATTTTAGGTAAACCAATAGCCGAAATTTTACGGTTGCTTGGGGAAGCGTCGTTCATTGCCCAAGAAATGTACAACTTATTAGCGCGATGTTTGAAAATGGCATCAATTTGAAGTGTGTGTAATTCAATCACGTTTTTCATCCATCCATCCATCCATCCACCCAATCCACCTATATATAGGTTTTATTTATATCATATAGGTTTGTGTGTGTGGGTGTGTGTGTGTGAATTTATATAATTCAACGTATACTATTGGATTCCTTTCCAGTAAGGTATGACACTGGATTACTGGGTAGATTACATGGTAGTAAATGTGAAATAATCTTCAGATGAATGCTCAGCCATTGACAAAAATAACCAATCGTAAACAGGTAGATATCTACAGAAAACGACTCTTCCTTGTGTCACATGAAAAAATATAGAAATTAACCAATAGTTTAAAAGCTAAACAAATGTTTAACGCGCATATAGTCAATGCAAATGAAGACGACCAAGAAAAAAATACAAAAACTATTTAATGACGATTTCATTTCTTTCCATACCCCGACTTATACTTTAATCATAATATTTCTTTATTGTTGCATTATTTTCTTTATTTATAAATGTCTCTATCCCGTTACATATTATCATATACATGTTATCGTAGTGGATATACGATGTTTATAAACACTGGAATGATACGTGTGATATAACAACAATGTGAAGCAATAATGCCATAAAATTCATAACGTCAAATTGCGTTAAAGCTAAATTTAAAATGATTAAATTGTCTTTCACCTTAAAAAGGGCCGAAACGTCGTCCCTTTTTGGTTACACGCTCTGCGTATTATCCCGTAGAAATGTATTGTAAAGGCCAGATTCAAATCTGATTTCATACAAATGTATTATTCCATTTTAACAAAATGTTCCTCCTCTGTTTTTTCTGATTCTCATGACGAAGACTTCCAGTTATTGATTTTACGAAGACGTTAATTCAATGAAAAATAATGTTGGCCAAGTAATATACTATCAATTCATGAAAGAGATCATATTTTCTATGCCAATTTTACTAATTCTGCAGTATAGCCCAAAGTACTTTGAGGTGAGTATGTCTTTATACACGTGGAATATATTTCATATTTAACAAGTCGTATATGGGTATCTGACACCAAATGCTGGTGGTGAGGCAAGATATATTAGACGGAGAACTGATATAATCTTAGTCACTTTTCATGACGTTTGGTGACTGAAATAGTTTAGTTTTGTAATATAATGTTGACTCGCGCGCCCGCAGCCACGCCACATTTTATGGGAAGACTCCACAGGCACTTTCTCTGGCATATAACGTTATTATTTGGATTAACTTATGGGTTATGAACGCACTGATGTTTCTCCTCTCCTTTTAAGACTGAGATGGAAATGACCCTCGTGCCATTACGTAGATTTCGGAGGGTGGAGTCCACACAGCCCAGGCCTTTCAATTGGCTTTTAGATTGCACACTGTAGCGGGGGTATCTCTAATCATATTCAGCATGTTCTGTACAAGAAATGTCAGCCAGAAAGGGCTATCTTCTCCCTTCGCCAAATTACACAACAACAATGTCATGCTCGGACAGCCCAGCTGGAAACTCGTTTTTAGTAGACTCCTTGATCAGTGCCCGAACCGAAAACAGTGGAGCCTTCTATCAAGGAAGCGGCGTGTGCTTGCCACCGGGCACAGAGTTGCCTTACGGACTACCGAATTGTGGATTTTTTCCAGGTTTTGGAAAACGGAGCGAAAATAACCCGCAAAACATGGTCCCGACGTCTAGTCCATACATGACTGGAATGGATATGTGGTTTGAGGCTCCGAGGTCGTGCCGAATGGATCCACCTACGAGACAGCAGGTTACACCATGTTCTTTCTCTCCGAACATTAAAGAGGAAAACGCATACTGTCTCTATGAGTCGCAGAAGTGTCCAAAGGCGTCGACTGCGGAGGATCTCTCCTACTCCAAACTAACTTCAGGCTCCTGCGCAGTCAGTGACAACGGCACAGTTCCTGTACCTGGTTATTTCCGCTTGTCTCAGACTCACACACATTCTAAGGTTTATCACAGTGTTCAGGCGAACTCTACAAACTTTGGTCTGCAACCGCTGGATGGCTTCGACTCGCCGCCTTCATCCTCCATCTCAGCAGAGGCGGCCAAGAAAGGGAACGAACAGACGTCTCCTGTAAATGCAGCATGTCCGCCGCAAAGAGACGATGACACGCAAATGTCATCTGCAGCAGAATCGTCGTCACCGGAACCACCAGAAAACGAAAAAGGGAGTCCAATGAAAGCCACAAAAGGTGAGTATTTTGCAGTTTTGAAGGCGTGTGAGTGGCGTCTCGGACTTTGATGTATCATGCACTTTGCAGGGTAGTGTCTGTATTTAACCTTTAAGCACTGGGTGTCTTGTAACAGTTTGTGCATTTTGGGAAGTTTAATTTGCCTAACAATTTGTTACATGCTTGCTAACAAAAACTATACTACTAGTTGTTCAAGGTGAACTCTATCAAAACTGATCTAGTATATCACGGGAGTTTCCTACAATGTATACATGAGGTTAAACTGCATGACAGGTCTGTTTTAAATTAATAAAAATGACCAAGAGCTGTTGTATCCCTTAGTCTAATGTGGGAATATTTAACTAGAGCAATGTAACTAATTATGACAAAGTTGTGTTCCTTGAAAATATTTAAAGCCAACTTCAAGTTCAATCCTTTTAAACAATATGCACGAGTGCAGATATTTCTATTTTTTTTTTCGTGCGTTGTCAGTTAAAGTATACATATTTACCATTTCCTTTAGGGGATACAAAAAGTGAAAATACAGCCAACTGGCTTACAGCGAAAAGTGGCCGGAAGAAACGTTGCCCCTACACCAAGCACCAGACTCTCGAGCTCGAGAAGGAATTCCTCTTCAACATGTACCTGACTCGCGAGCGTCGCCTAGAGATCAGTCGCAGTGTCCACCTGACTGACAGACAAGTCAAAATCTGGTTCCAGAACCGCAGAATGAAACTGAAGAAAATGAGCCGCGAAAACAGAATTCGGGAGCTTACGCCGAATTTTAATTTTTCTTGATAATCTTTATTTATGCGTTTATTGGACGTCTTCCTTCAAGTTCGCGAGGGGCACAACCGGTCTAACAGAAACTTTCAGTGTTTCTGCGGGCTAATATTAATAGATGACATTTTTGGTTAGTAATATATAAATATTTTTCATTTCGTTTTCCTTTTCGTTGTCGTTCCTTTGTTTTGTTTACAGTTTCTCGTGTTCATTTTGTCGCATTATTTCTCCGTGAGGGGAAAGTGATATGATATTCTGTGATGTGTGAAATAAAAACGCGCTCTTGGTTTAGAGCACAAAGGTTGACGAAAACAAAGAAAGAATAGACTGAAAATACAATTCTGGATGTAGGCATATTGACCACTTTACTGTAATGATAAAAAGTCGGCAAAAAATTATTCGCATGACTTTTCTGCTTTGTTTTACAAGCTTTTAGGAATGTGAACAGTATCAAAAAATAAAAGCTATTATCAGCACATGTACATAAATAAGCCGCACTCATGAATAAATTGTATTACGTTTACCTCTTTTTAATGGAAAGCTGTTTGATGTAGATATTCATGTACATCTCGTTTTGTGAGACTGTATATATTGTTTTAATAACTTCTGTCTTTACGCAAAATAATTGGTGGAATATCCGAATTAAAATATGGGAAAGAGGGCAACTATTTTTAGGTCGACTTGCAAAATTAATGGGAGAGTAATACTCGATTGGGAATGAAGATTAGATTCAAAACAGCAAACGGAATTGTGTATTGGTGAATTGTGTATTGAGTTATTAATAAATTATCGGTACAAAAATTCCTCGGATTTCATTTTTACTTTGTGTATATTTTTGTATATTGTTAATTTGAATACGAGCTGTTTTCTTTAAAAAGCAATCATAGATTTTAAAGAATCTCTAGGCCTGCTTTTAAAATTTGTCTGTACCCTCATATTTCTGTTCGAGCAATAGAGCGTCGTGTTGCAATTTTGTCGGCTTTTGTCGAGTTTTATGACATGCTAGCGGGCTGTATGTGGACTGCTGCTGCAGTAGTCTGACAGGGTCACTTGGGCGCCTGGCAGTGCGACGGGCGGGAAGCAAATGATTTCTCTTATAAACTGGCAATGGGACTCAGGGTTCATGCGGATTCTCCGCTGGGCAGGAAATTAGCGCGCGAAAAAAAATGATCCATCCAGTGCCAGGAAAATATGGTGAGTCATATATTTTAGTATTGCGGCTAGAAGTGAATCAAAAAAAAAAAAAAAAAAACAATTCGCATTACCATGTACACCATATATTGCAATATGACCATGCAGTCCTTGTTATGCTTTTTTCTAATTACCAAGGATTAATTGCAAAAGGTTTAATGTTTTTATTTTGTGCTACACTGTTATGGGCTGTCGAGTAATTTAGGTAGTTTCATGTTGTTGGGCTACATTTTCTTCCTCTACAACACGAAACTGTCTTAATTACCCCAGTTAACTTCGTCGTAAAGCCGGGCGGACATTCTAACGTACAGTCTACTATATAAACAGTTTAACCTACATTGAAATGTTTAACTTTATACCTAACTTTAACATGTGTCCTACAGTGAATGCATGAACTAATTTGGTTGCTCTGTCTTTTTTGGCAAATGTGCTGAGATCTATCAATGGTAATTTCCATATGTGGTGATGAAAATGTATTTAACTAATAAACTTGAAATAACCAAACTCTTTTAACACGTGTGAGAGGGACAGTGGACTTGAAAATTGTTAAAAGCTCAGCTCTACACGGAAATTATAGGGCCGACAAGGCCTCGGTTATGACCATTGCAGTCTTACTCGGTCCGCTTAAGCAACAGCGACCTCAGCGGCGCACCAGTAGAGCACTGTGCGCTTCCGGCGGCGCAATAGACTAAACACAAAGACAGGATAGGCCTTTGTGGCGATATTTAGATCAGACCAACAGCCTGTTATCTGGAGTAAAAGAAGTAAATAGCCCCTGTGGTAAACTCAGTCTCTGTTACAACACCCACCTTCAGTTTACAACCGCAGAACTATTGCTTGTTTCCAGTTCTTAGATTCAAAGAAAGAAAGAAAAAAAGCGACAAGTAAACCACATGGTGTGTTGTCTACAAAAAAAAAATATTTTAACGTGCAGTAGCTTCAAAAACTGAATTAAGAATAGTAAACAACACTGGTGAAAGCAAGTCACGTCATACGTGTACATATTTATTTAGTTATTTATTTAGGTATGTATGTATGCATGCATAAAAGATTATATATATAAAAGAATATTTATTGCAAGGCCTCGTATTTCATGAAAGTATAACTTAATTACTGTATATTTATATGCATTCATTTTCTTTGTAATTATATATGCATTTGAAATCATTATATCTCTATCTCCGATGTTACCATTTTATTTAATTTCTCTCATTTATATAAATAGTAGCCCTTAGGCTATCAGCTGTTCGGCTTTATACTGGAACTGAAATTACTGAAACTAAAAAGTACAAATCATTAAAATAATGTTGCTTTCTTATCACAAATTGTAAACGTGGTATGAGCAGGTCGTTTCTAGAAATGCATTAGTCAAATCTCACGATGTTTCCTCATTAAAATATGCAGTAAAACTTTATTATTATTGCTATCATTGGCCATAGTTTAAAACTTGCATAATATCAGCTCAATACAATTTAAGAAAAAAATCACATACTTCACCTGGTATATTTTATTTAAATACAAGTTACGTTTGTTAATATTTAATTACTAGTATCCCAGAACATACGGAAATGCTGTATTTTTAAAAATTAAATCCCAAGAAACAGTTGATTTTTGTTTTCTTAGCACAACTTTGCTTTATTGTTGTCAATTTTCCAAGTAGATTTTTAAATTATACACAATGTATCTGCAGTTCAGTTCAGTATACAGGTACAATGTTACTAGTAACAGAAATATTGTTCATGTTGTAAAAAAACATGTTTTAACACTTTACATTACCACTACTATTAACAATATGTATTAAAAATTTCAACGTGTTCATTTCTCATTACTGTTATTATTCACATCATTTTATTTTAATTTAATCTAACAGCTAATGTAACCGTAATCACTATTTTATCGATCTTAAAGTTAATAGAATTATTAATAGAAACATCAGTTATAATTTAAGTAATTACGAGTAGATACATTTTTGCAACATTGCGAAATGAGCATTACATTAGTCTTCTAATTTGCTGGCAAATGATATCAGATTGTCAATATTATTTCAGTTATTTATTGCTTTATTTAATTCATTTCTTTTTTCTTTTTTGTTTCACTGCAATGTTTCATGATTTGTGAAAGGCAGGATATGGGTCTTATTTTGTTCTTTATTTCTTGGATTGGACTCGGACCTTCAGGAACGGGAAGCGTTAGATCGCTGCAGCGCAAAGATTGGTTCGTTCATGCGAATTGGTAGTTATGGGGGTTGATTTAAAAAATTAATCGCAAAGTCAAAACTTCAATGTGCGCGTTTTTACTCTTATCTTCAGTTAATCCAAATAATACCAAGTCACTCTATTTCATAAAGCATATAGTAAAAATAAGTCCTTTTTGCAGTTGTATTACCAGTTCACTGGTAATTAGTCGGTATTTTTGAGCTGTAGTTTATAATATTCATTGAATGTTGCTCGCTTACAATCCATATATATTCATCACATACACAGACAGAAAATACTCTGATCGAGTGATTAATGCAGACTAGAATCAGTTTCTCACGAAGCCTCCTGTACTCTCGTTTTATTTTGTCTTGGCCATAGTCACGACCAGCTTTACTGTACGTATTAAATAATATATCTTTGCATAAAAACACAAGGCCTTGTTATAAAGCGTTAAAACGGAAAACAGTCACCATTTAATAGCGAGCGGGCTGATTTATTTTTTATTGTTCTGCCTCGGGATCACGTGCGCTTGTCACCCAATCGAATGGCAAGGAACGTTCAACTTATTAGCCGACTGTAGTTCTTTGTGAGGCCAAGTTGCTACTTGATTTCTACAGATTATTTTTCTCAAGATAGTACAGTGTACTTGTGGGCGTGTTTATGTGTGTGTGTGTTTACGAATGTGCGATTGCAATGTCGACATCAGGGACACTTAATAGTTACTACGTAGACTCTCTCATTCTCTCTGAAAGCGAGGACCTTTTTGCAGCGAGATACCCCGGTTCAGGGCTTCAGCATGCGAGACAAACTCCGGTCACCGAACATGCAGAGTTCGGTTCTTGCACTTTCCAGACGAAACCGTCGGTTTTCTGTTCATCCTGGAGCCCAGTGCCCGCCCAGTTTCCAAACGGAATGCCCAGTATGTGTCACCCGCACACACATTCTCAGGGCACGGGGGAGTCGGATGGAAGGTACATGCAATCCTGGGTGCTAGAACCCATTTCTGGATCCTTGCCTTTCAATGGATTACCGTCCAACCAACACAGTTCTATCAAACCTGAGAATGTGGGGGTCAGAGATGACAGTACAATGCTGGGTTCGCATACGCTGCTTTTGCCCGATTTTGCAAAGGGGTCCTCCCCTGGGCAAAAGGATCGGTTCTTAAGCCAGATTTCATACTCCGAGCCCAATGAAGAGAATATGTCCGTGGATAAACCAGACGTGAACCTAAGTAAGTACAACATCTCCAGTTCGTTTTAATATATTAAAATATTGTTTACCCATAACGTATTTATGCAATTTTACTTAACGATTCATGGATTTCTGGGTTTGCGTGTACTTAACGAGTGTCATTGCATTTATTTCAGAGTTAATTAAGTTATTATTTTAAAATTATACAATGTAAAACTCATAAGGAAACAATGATCTCTGCGTCTTATCCAGTGAAGATGAGAACATCTAATAGGGCCTATATATTAAATTCGAACGCGAAAATTCTCTATTGAGTTATTCGACTGTTAATGTTAATTTGTGAAACGTCAAAATTCTTAAGGGTGTCCCAATTGCGAAAATTATACCGATTTACTCTAGCGGGGCACCAGTTTTCTATTTTTATTTTTTATTTTACATGTTTGACCCCTTTTGCAGATAATCCGGTGTCCAACTGGCTTCACGCGAGCTCTACGAGAAAAAAACGTTGTCCTTACTCTAAGCACCAAATTCTCGAGCTGGAAAAAGAGTTTCTTTTTAACATGTACCTCACCAGAGACCGTAGATATGAAGTGGCAAGACTCCTCAATCTGACTGAAAGACAAGTTAAAATCTGGTTCCAGAACAGGAGAATGAAGATGAAGAAGTTCAATAAGGATGGACCGAAAGACGACTGAAATCATTCGCTGTGAAATAATATGTGTTGGAGTTATTTACACTTTAACAAATTTTACATTTGCATATAGTCTATCGCTATATATCATCAGGTCAGACGACGAAAATGATGTCCGCACGTTTGACTCAACTCACGGATTTAATCTCTATTTGCCCCTCCTATAAACTACCTTGTATTGCACAAACTAATGGTCTGTAGAAGGCACTGTGTTCATTTTGTTACAGTGGTGTAGATCGTCCGGCCTAGCTCGCTGTCATATATGAGGCTTTTCTTAATACGCACAGTGTTTATTTGTGAGTGTATGTCGAATTATGTGCTAGATTTGTTTAGCTGTTTATTTACATTTCAGTTTGGTCATGGCCTCGTTGTTGATGCTATTATTTTGTTGACTGAAGTGTATGATTTCTACAGAAATGCGTTGTAACATAGTGTAACGCTGGCGACGCCACGTAATGCTAACACTGAATTAGGTGCATGACCCAAAATGCGTATCTTGCTAAATGGAAAACGTGTCTAAAACTATGTTCATGTATTGACTACCTATATGCCTCGCAACTACCTATAGTTAGGAATTTTTAAACATTATTACAAACACACCAGGTACTTAAAATATCTTCGAACCTAAAAGAGAATATAAAACACTGATGAATACCTCATGTCCTGTGATAGCAAACATTTCTTTCCCTAGATGTAATTTGTATGTTGAGTAACAAGCAAATAATAAATAATACTGTAAATTGACACTTTTGTCTCTTAATAAATATTTATGCAAAAACATGCAATTTCATATTACATTCTGTTCCACTGAGAATTTTAATTATAGTTTGCTCTTACTTTACTTGAATGGTTTGCTTAGCTTGTCATTTATTCGACATATTTAAGCCTGAGATAGGACTGACTGCTTTGTGTTCATTTAATCCATTATGTAGTACAGCGAATTCATAATTATAAGTGCAGTACACTCTGTAAGTATACCATTTGGAGCAGGTCTATTTGTCATGTAAGTGTGAAAAAGATTGGTGTAACTCTTTGTTTTCTGGCGTAAAACGCAGTCGCGCATTCTTTGTGTTCAGGTGGTATGGCCGTATATTTCAAAACGAATCTGCGCTAAGAGGAAAGTATGTTGGCGCTTGGAAAGTTCAATCAAACGTGTTTGGATTATGGACAAACATGCCGACGCAGCCTTGCTGCAGGTCTTGGCAAAAGATATTGCTGGTTGTATACAGTCATAAAAGACAATTACCGCAATAACCGTTTATGGGGTGCAAAGCGTTGGATGGCGAGAGGACACAGAGCAAGAAAGATGTTGAAAGCACGGCAGCTGAAACTTAAAATATTGCAGCGTATGTATTTCTGTTGAGCGGGGATAAATTTACCATTTGAAATATAATCCAATGATGAACATGCTTAGTAAAACGGTTAACGATCACCCACCAAGTCGTACATTTTAGGATAGTGATTGTCTGAAATTTAATTGCGTGCGTATTCATTCATTTTAGAAAAAACATTCAAATAAAATAGTACCCTAACACATGACCATGAGAAAGCACCAACGCAAATTAAAATGGTCTTCTAACGTGCACTAATAGAATGTAGTGATGTGTTGCGCTGCAGATGGACAGAACTTCAAAGGTTTTTTCCAGAGACAGTGTAATAAAACACTAGCGGCTCTTCTATACAGTCTGGAATTCCACTTTTAATGAGTTTATGACCGTCCAGACACAATTAGGAAGTTTCCAGACCGAAGCACCCATTTGTTGTCCTATCGGCTTGCTCTTCGCACAAAAGGCCAGCGGAAATAATTCTCTTTATTGGCGTCTTTGACTGCTGTGGTCTCATGGATGTCTCGTAATCTCTTTGTCGTACCTGCTCTGGGAAATTTAGGAAATTGGATTTTAAAAATATTCAACAAAAGGTTTATCAAGATTAAAGCTGGTCGTACTGCAGTAGCAATTACACAATTCGGTTATATAGGTAAATGTACTATAACGCCAACGGTTATGGTTCGAAACCCGTTTTTGCGGTTTTGCAGATTTTTTTTTCTTCTGCTACTTCAGTCTGTGCGTAAGACAAATACGAGGGTGCGTCGTCCTCGCTTTTCCACACTGGTATTTTGAGAACAATCCAATAGATGGCAGTAGTGTTCCACCATAGTATTAATGATGTATGCAGCAGATCTATTTGGCATAATACGGATGTAATTAACCCCATTATCATATTTTTGGAACTGTACATGAAATCTTCCGATTTCCTTGCACAATTTTATCGAGAAAATGCATTTGCGTTTTATTATTATTGTTATTATTATTATTGTTATTTTAAAGGGGACATTTACTAAGAGCATCGTAGTATTTTTCTATATGAAAGTATAATTCGTGTTAAAATTCTCCTGCCCTTGAACGTTGTCTGTTAATCTTTTATTTGACTGGTTTCCTCAGGTGTATTTTCCCACGCATAGTAAAACAACATACGTTAAAAGTGACGTTTTTATCTCGCACTTCGTCTCTTAAGGTCTCGATAGGAACAAGACTGCATCTTAGACTACTACCCTATACAGCTGTATTAGCAATAGTGGAACAGTCTGATGGTCAAAACAACAGACTCGCATATACCCTAATACATATATTTGTTACATTTTGTATACAGACAATCGAACATGCTATCGAATAAAAGGCGTTATGTAAATGTTGCCATCTGCGATTATAATTTAATTTTCAATGCTCTGTTAGAAAAATTGTAATAAAAATGGGTAAATATAAATGTTCTGAAAATATATCACTGTTATTTCGGAATTATTTTACTGATAATACAATAATATTCTGGAAATACAATAAAAATTACTTAAGTGAACCTGAATTGTTTTACTGTTTACCTAAAATTATATGAAATTTATTCTGCTCTGTACTCTATTTAAGCTAATCAAGTAATAATAATATCAAAAAAATAAAAATTCAGCTTTTAAAAGTTCGTCATATATGTCTGTGCGCATGTACACACATAAACACATAATATTTCATTTGCGTGTTCGTCAAATTTCATTGAGACTGTTTTGTTTCATTCTTTTATCACTGTTTTTTCATTAATGCATGTTTGAAAACAATACACTCGCAGGTATTTAGCGCAAAAACAAAACGTATCAAGAAATTACTTGTTAGATAAAGAAACAAGAATTGTATAATGAAAGTAAAAAGGGTCGACTGCTCACACATAACAACTGAATTATTATCGTCGCTAAACCAGACCCAAGGAAAATGAATGTAGCGGCGATAAACTAAGCTATATATATATATATATATATATCTATATATTAGGCCTAATATATTTTTCAATAGCCTCTCAATTTTAGCACAAAATCCAATATAAGATGAATAAAAATAGTGCTACCAATTAAAAAAAAAAATACAGGAAATAACTTGCTTCTATGCGATGGTAGAATTAAACAAATTACATTATCTTCACGCAGAATTCTGTGGTGCTGCGGTTTTCAAATGTACTGCTAACTTGTACCTTTGGCTTTATACAACACGTCGCTTCAAAAAACAACTACCTGATATGAAGATAATCAGTGGGTCTTTTGTGTGTGTGGTACACGGCAACAGCTTTCGGCATATTATAGACATATTTTGCCTGCAAAAACATACCTATAGCGATATACTTGGAACATCTAGGTCATATATATGTACATGGAATCTTTGGAATTTCTCTTTGGAATTTGGCTGGCTTAAAGCTTCTCGAACCTATTAGTTTAAATCATTTGAGGTAAAACAGGAACTATTCAATGTATTTGTAACACTGATATGATTCTGACTTGTAAAGGGGCGTGTGTATGTGTTTGTAGGCAATATTAACGAATTTTTTTACTAGTGATCCAGTCTCCTCCACAGTTTGGAAAAGCCAGTGCCGATTGGCTGCTGGAGTCACAGGATGTGATCACGTGAGTAAATTTGCCTTGTTCTGGAGAAAATGGGGCTTGGTGTAAATCTGGGGTGTAATGCTGTCATTTATCAGATTACCTCGTAAAAACGACACTGAGGACTCTTGGCCAACAAATCACGGAAAAATATGAGTTCTTCGTATTATGAGGATGGACTTTTTAATAAGTATACGGCCGGGAATTCTCTTTTTCAAAACGGAGAGCGGGTTCCGTACTCCCTGGCACCGAGTGGGGAGAGACCGACGTATGGTCCGGGGACCGCAGCTTTCTCCTCTTCTCTGTCTGGACTTTACAATGTAAATAATGCAATCTACCAGAGTCACTCGATGTTTACCTCCGGCTATGGTCAGTGCCCGGAGGCCTACGCTTTGCGTGGAAACTCGTATGACCAGAACCTCCTCTGCAATGACCCAACCAGAAGTGGCTGCGACAAGTCGGGTCCCGAGACCCTTAGCATGCCAACAGATAAACACTTCCGCATGTATCCTTGGATGCGAGCTTCAGGTAGGTTCTCATGCGGCACAGAAAGGGCTCGATGACATGCGGCCGTGTTATAGACCTATTTTACAACAGGCTTTATGGTTAGGCTGTTGCGCGGTCGACATTGTTGAGCCTGCGGCATTCTATGGAAATGAATAATAAAACTTTTATTACACAAGTAATGAGTTCTTTGGTCGTAAAATAATTATTATTCATCCCTTTGACGTCCAGCACGCTCTTTCTGGTTTTGTTTTGTTCTTCCACATATTTTTCCTTATATTTTACCGCAGTAGCCTAATTACGTAGTTTTTCCCGCCTCCTCGGACAAAAAGATAATTGGTATTCATAGATAACAGAAACAATTACACCTTACAAATTACACATATGTACATTTATATTGTCTGTTGTTGTGCGTGATTATCTAGAGACGACTGTTGTAAACAATTATAAAAATATTTTGTCGTTCAGTATTATATCGAAGCCATTAAACCCCTTCTAGTACACTCGGGTTTGTTTTGTGGAAAAACAAGAACAGAAGAACGGGCAGCATGTACTTTTATTGTCAGAGATAAATTATAAAACGTTCGTAGAAAATATCGCGGTAATTACCAATGCATATGTTCAAAAGCAGTAATATTGCCGAAGTGCCGTGGTTCATCTTCTTTTTATTGTTGTCATATTTTTGATACGGAAGCTAATTTTTTTTTATATCTTATTTTGTTTCACAGATTCAGACCGAAAGCGAGGCCGGCAGACGTACTCTCGATATCAAACTCTTGAGCTGGAAAAAGAATTCCATTTCAACCGGTATTTGACCCGAAGACGGCGCATAGAAATCGCCCATGCTTTATGTCTCACAGAACGGCAGATCAAAATCTGGTTCCAAAATCGGAGGATGAAATGGAAGAAGGACCATAAGGATAATGGTCAGGTGGCTGGATCCGTCGCCAAAGTCATTGAAGAAGAGGAGAGTGAGCCAGAAGCTTCTATTAGCGTCCAGGCCACTGAAAAAGAAAAGGACAACATCGTAGAATTAGAGGACAGCAAACAACACGTATAATTGTACGGCGAACAAGACTTTCTTATTTATGTAAAGCATATTTTGAAAGTAATTTATGTTCACGTCTAGTACATGACACTCTTACAATTGTAATTCCTATTTGAAACATAAGCTAAATGCTATTCATTTTGAGCCAAGACTTTTTTCAAAGCACTTTGAAAAACAAGCTACCTATTGCGGTCCCTGAAATTAAAATAAGAGGGATTCGAACCAATACAAATACATACTACCTATTTACGTTTACTCTAATGTTTTAATAATTAATAATATTTATGGCACGAAATTCTAGTCAGAGAGCAGTCCTATGCATGAACATAATGCAGAGTTGTATTAAAATAGAACGGCGAAATTATTTAGGCTTGACGAATAACTTCAAAAAAAAAAAATAATGCACAGGTTTTGTGAAACCCTGAGGTTCACAGGGTTAGGAAATCGCATTATTGCAGGAAAAATGCCTCACACTGCTTTAAAGTAGTGTGTCTTGGTGAAGTAGCATTGCTCGTTGATTTCAAAGCTGCTTGCGTCAAACTTACATGTTTTATTCATTAAGCGCTGGAGTGCGCATTGTCAAATGACCAGTGTTTGGATTTGAAGTCCGTCACACACCTATACATGTCAGCATGCCTCAGTCGTACTCTTATCTATGATGTTGGTGTATATGCCTACCTCACATATTTAATTTAGGATTAATTTACGTAATTTAGAAAAACTGCTTATATATAGTAACCTTGTGTTAGGTGCACTTTGTAAATTTGCTTTGCGTATCTGCTGTTATGCGCAAAACGTGGAACTTGTAGGTTTCCTAAGAATATTCGTTGTTAATTCTGCGTGTTATCTTGTTCACGGCCTAGGTGTTATTTTTATGTAATTAGGGCGGTAATATTCTCACCCACAAATCTCATAGCCAAACATACATTTTGAATCGCATCAGAAAAAGCGAGCTGCGTTCTTGTGCATAACTCCTGTTTCGATCGCTGCAGCATTGTTGTTACAATATTTTGTATCAGGAAAAATAAAATCATAGATTATAATAATACCATCAAAACAGCAATGTTGTGTGTATTCCGGTGAAGTCCAAAGTACTTCTACATTTTTCTTTGGTTTTGTCACGTTATATATTATAATAAATTGTTCTCAAACTTTGCTTGCACAATATAAATGAGTTAATTCACTTCTTACATAAACTTATTGTCCTTCTATACTTAGGAGCAGTTTGTCAAATTGGCTGCTTTTCCTGATTAAAACTATGAAATAATTATAAAGAATATTAGCTGTCAATATCTGTGTCCAAGCCAGTGCGAATCCTCACCACATTCTGCATAAAACCAAAACACAAAGAATAGGTGAAAAATGTAGTAATAGTCATCATTTCCAGCAACCCTAGTAATAAAATGTGCAGTCGATTTAATGAGTCCTATCAAAACAGTTAATGTGAAAGACAAGCGTCATGCGAATATTTAACTTAATCATGGTCTTCCTACGCTGTAAGATGGCGCCTAGCAGTGACCTGCCCCCTCGCGCGGAGAGCCATAAATCCGTTGTTGTTTATGAAAATTTACAACTTTGCAATACAACTTTACGAGGCGCTACGTCTCTCCATTGGCCGCCGCTGGTCATGTGGATTGTAGCCGTGAACATGAACTTTTTTATATATATTATTTCCCTTTCGAGAATAGAGCTGCATTCTTTTGCAGCTTCCCTCTGCTTCGGACCTGTGCTATCACCCCATTGTTTTTGTGCTTTGTTTCACAACAGGGAATAATGTGGACTATTTGTTTGTTAAAAGAGCTCCGCACAGAGAATTCATGTGATGGGAGTTTTGGATTCATGCCCTGGAAGGTATGGCACAATATATGGATACTAAATCTTGGTGGACTCCAGCCTAAAACTATCGGATTCATTCGGAGGTACAACTGGTGCCATAACGACCAAATGCTCGTTTCATGCATCAGATCGACACCTGTCAATCCCCCATCCCCGGCTCCATTTTGTCAGTTTAACACCTCGTCGAATTCAAACACCTTCATAACGGTAAGACTTGGTTATTTGCTATTACTTTTGCCGTAAATAGCAATCGAGCTTAAATTAAATATCTGAGCTAGTTTCTGTAATTATAGTCGGCTTTTAAGAGCACCAGTACTTTAAAGACAACTACAGATTTCATGACATTTTCAGTTGAGTAACTTAATTGTGCGCGATATTTTTAAAATTAAGTTCCATTTACGAAGTTGACGTGCTTAGCAGATTTCGAAATGTGGTTGGTAGAGGTTGTAGACTGAAGCAACGGTGTTTGCATGAAACGGCACTTTTGGAATTTTGAATATAGAAAAACGTATTTGAAAGTACCGCGTATAAATCTTTTTGTGCAGTCTTACAGTAGCTTGCTTTGTGTTGTGCTAAATATAATATACGTTGGTAAGGTGTTTAGACTGAATTGTATACTTACTTGGTGCCAGTTTACTTTCATTTTTGGCCGTATTCGATATATTGAATGTGATGTGGCCGTTTAACAGCGTGATGTCTTACTGATATTATGGGATGTTCTTCATTTGGGTTGCCATGCATATCTGCTGTATTACAAATGAAAGGCAGTGGATGGTCTGTGATGACTGTCAGGCGCTTGTTCAATATTGCCCTCTTGTGGTAAAGAAAAGGTTTATGTGGATTGTACTGCAAAAACAGAGGCTTTGCTGTTTTTTTTGGGTTATTTCGCATTATTTAATAAAAGCATGTTCATGCATTAATACAGTTCAACACATTACCTTCACAATATTAATATATTGCACACAAAACAAATTAATCACAAGTGAAAACAAGTACTTCAGATTATTATTCCACAACTTTACTAGGAATCCAATTAGGTTCTAAAAACAGTAATCATGAATAAAATGATTCAGTTCAAAATGTGGCAACTATGTTTATTCTAACAATACATAGAATAAAACAAAGTACAAATAATAAAAATAATAACAATAGAACATGCTACATAGTAATCCATCTATCTATCTATCTATCTATCTATCTATCTATCTATCTATCTAT
>JAODKF010000051.1:2360090-2376300 GCA_026779585.1 Mormyrus proboscirostris | reverse complement strand
ATCTATCTATCTATATACGATCATCAGAAACTGCAAGTGCATTTATGCAACACTACTTACATTAATCCTGGAATGGAGCATTGTCTGTCTTTATTAGTTGTAGAAACAAATGAGAAGGATGATAGACAAACAAAAAAATAGACAACAAAGGAAAATTATATGTATTGTATATTTGTTTAAGTTTTACTTGGCATAATAACAAAACAATAAGCAGAACAGTACAGTTCAATACGTCGGTATGGACATATATAAATATGCAGGCGTACAATGGGATATACACATCTATATATAAATAGTGAAAAATTACTGTTTAACAGTCCGTTTTTCATTTCAGTCTGCTGGATTTGATTTGACCCCAGAACAGTTTACGTAGACTGGAATGTATGGTGGCATGTAAAAAAATGCGTTTAGAGTGTTTATTTCTTCAGTCTATTCATTTGAGGTACAATTTTTTGGATTGCAATTTTGGGTTTGAATTTCAGAACAATTAAATCCTTCCCTGATTTATGTTTGTGGGCACAAATAAACATTTTTCAATCCGCTTTAGTTTTGCATATTTTTTGGACCGGATTTTTGTCTCGTTTACTTGCTTTTCTATTGGCTACTGCCAAACCAGCTGATCGATTTTGCTTCTTTCGCATTTGTTTATTTAATTTATGAGGGTATATAGAGTACAATTCCATGCACCATCACAAATATCATAACGATTAAGACAACGTGTGTACACCGTTCTGCTCTCTCTGTGTCACAATCTAATGGCCTGAAACACATTTATTTAAAATGTAAAGCCTTCCCTTGTCACCCACGAGCATAACTTAATATTCCAGGAATACAAATAATACACGCCGACACTTTAACAAGCGATCTGATGTATGAACTCTTTGGAGAAAATGAACCAAGCGCACGTCACAGACAGCTGTATACGAGGGTGTGCATTTCAACGTCGCTAAATCCGCAGTAAAACATAAACTAAACAAATGAAAGGACTGCGACCTCTTCCCACTTTTATCTCAATTTAATGTAATATTTTTTGTAACAAGATGTAGTCGAATTAAAATTTTAATCTATTAATAATAACATTTCAACTACTTCCGGCACCAATAATGTAAATACCCCCTAATAAAAATTACGCAAAACGGCAACAAAATAGTAACAGTTGCTGCTGTAGTTGATGTAGGTAGAACGGACATAAAACGTTCAATGATTATGATAAAATGGAACAGTATCTTTAATGTCCAATTATATTTTAATAAAATTATATTGGATATATATATCGGATATATATCGGAGATATATTGTTTTGGAAACACGAAAAACAAACCGTTTCACACATCCAACACAAAATCCAACAGACACTCCCTTGGTAAGCATTACTAAATCATAGCAATGAGTGAAGCGAACGATTAAATGCAAACGTAACTGTGATACAGACTTTCCTAAGACAGCGAAACAGTGGCGATAGCCACAATATAACAGCAGGAATATAAAGGCAGGCTAGTTTCAAGCATTTCTGATATTGTAATGCTGTTGAAATATTCTGCCATAAGCACCGACACTCATTTACTGGCAATTCAGTACTGAGACGTAACTGTTTCATCGTAAATAATTTACCGATCCGAAATAAGTGTACTTCAGTAAAATTCCATGCTTAATTTTATAGATTTTCTTTAGATACCGGAGTTAAAATAGTGCTACGAATTTTATACTAAAATGCACACAAAGAAAATAGTGCATTTTAAAAATATTTAATTAGCCATTTTGAAATCATGTGCGTTGCAAACATTTTCGCGTATTCAAAATTACAATGTATAAATCATGAAATATACTAGACACAATGGTTATAGACGAGTACTATGCTTATGTCTGCTTTATGCTGTTACTCTAAGCTAAATTTATTCAAAAATTTTACATTTTTATATTTAACGACGCACAAAGGTTCCAAGCTTAAATGCTTAAAGAAATTGATCGATTTTGTTTTAAAACTATACAAAATATACTAGTTTATTGACGAGTCATTTAGTGGTTTTATATTCATTGCACCTACGAAATTTTACAAAGTTGTGTTTATTTCGTCTTTTGCACCGTCTGGATGTGTCTAGCAGTAGAAATGAAAGAAGATGCTCTAACCTTTATGTGACCCCGGTCTTCACTCGCGTAAAGCAACGGCTACAGTTTGTCTATACTTCCAGGGGGTGGCGCACGACGATAAGCGTAGCCGAAAGTCGGGATCTGGGCGCTCCTGCGAAGCGCGCGCACCCGCAAGCATCCACCCAGCTTTCCTATTTGTGAACGAGTTTACCTCTGGAGGTCATCAAGGAGGATTTACGACTGGACAACAAAAGCACGTGATTCTAAGTCGTACCCCATATTTGGATGCCTACGTAGGAGGGAATCAAGTACATGTCCCAGTCATTTCCATAATTCATCATAAATTGTGCAGGGGTGCTATAGACGCACAAAACCATCAAGAGCCACAAATCAAGCACACACATATTATTTGCTCAAAATAATAACAACAATATAATTATTGTCAACAAATGAGCTCTTATTTTGTGAATTCATTCTGCGGTCGCTATCCTAATGGCGCGGAGTACCAGTTACATAATTATGGAGATCACAGCTCAGCCAACGAGCAATACAGGGATTCAACGAGCATGCATTCCAGCAGGTACGGCTATGGCTACAATGGGATGGACCTCAGTGTCGGGCGTTCGACCACCAGCCACTTTGGTGCAAGTGTTCGGGCTCCAGGCTACACACCTAGTGCGACAGCCGCATCTGCTGAGACCAGGTACAATCAGGCAACGACGGCGTCTCACTCGCCTCCACCTGACCCGATACCGTGCTCCTCTGTCGCAAGTTCTCCTGTCAGCGAAAGTCACCGCGCTGTTAAAAACTCCATTGTAAACCCCGCCACTTCCTCTAGTTCAAACAACAGCTGTACGCTGTTGAGCCGAGACGGTGTTTCCAAGGCGTCCGCCTCAGAAGAGGACAAGCCGGCGGGAAGCGCTCAAACAACTTCACAAAACGTCACGGAGACTTCCCAACCCCAGATATACCCATGGATGCGAAAACTACATATAAGTCACGGTAATTCTTATTTCTTTTGGTGTATGTTCCTTGCTGATCCTTAGCTTGAGCGTGTTTCTGTATTTCAGTGCCTATATAGAGCACATACCGCCTAAAAGCTAAACGAATTTGCCTAACTGGTGTAGAGCTAAAGCTACTTGCCGGATATGTGGCTGCTTTTTCAGTCGCAGCGATCGACCGTTTAAATTTTATTTTTCCGTAATGATTTCGTTTTTGTGTAGAATGCGTAAAAACGATTTTCGCAAGAATATGTTATATGATGTGGTATGAGTACAGTAATTACATTCCGAAAGGGAATCGTTTTCTTCAAACAAGGATCTATTAATAGTATTATCCTTCAATTACAAAATACATGTGAGAGTCGCATTGATTTTTTCTAAAGAGAACGACCGTGAAATTTTTAATGTTTTATAATTCCTCTATAAAGCGTGTTTTGAAATTATACTGGTAATATTCCGTTTTCTTCACTTGATTTTTAAATATGTTTTTTATTGTTCCTAACATTTAAAGTTGCCGTTATAATATGTATAATAATAATAATAATAATAATAATACAAGGACAATACTAATTTGATAGTCACTCTGAGCATGTTTGATTGTTTTATTTAAGTAGTAATGATGGAATATTGTATGACAGACAGCTTGGCCGGACCTGAAGGGAAACGGGCGAGAACAGCCTACACGCGCTACCAGACTTTAGAACTGGAGAAGGAGTTCCACTTCAATAGGTACCTGACCCGTAGACGGCGGATTGAAATCGCACACGCCCTTTGTCTCTCTGAGAGACAAATTAAAATCTGGTTTCAGAATCGGAGGATGAAATGGAAAAAAGACAATAAGCTCAAAAGCATGAGCATGGCGGCAGCGGGAGGCGGGTACCGTCCGTAATTTTTTTGAGCACTCCAAAAAGTACTGACAGAAGAAGGGAACATTTCCCCTACAGCGCGTGAGAGACTTCCTATGAGCTGTTCTGGGGCCGAAAGCACCCCGTGTCACTCATTTTAAGCCATTTCTTTTTTTATTTGGCCGTGTTAGTGCTTCGAGTGAGTAGAACTGCTTCCTGTAAAACTTTGTTTGGTATTTGTGTAAACAGATGGGGGTATATGTTTAACTTATTTGCTGTTTTAATAAAGAAGTGAAACGTAAAATCGTAAAGCCCGTTTAGTTGCCAGCAGAAGTTATGTGTTGCACTCTAACTGAACAAGTGAATAATTAATGAATAATTGTGTTATGCTCGTGTGTTTGTGTTTGTTTAATGTATTGCTCTAAGCTGTCAAAGAGACGGTTGTTTTCTCTGTAATCACAAATACTACCTACCTTGTACTGTAAATGTTATGTGTTGTGAATACGTGACTGAGCTACGGTTCCGACCCAGTCTGTCATAGCTGTGCCTTTGTATCCTTTTCTTCACAAAGATGTGTTCCGGGCGCAGCGAGTAGGATGTGTTTGACAGAAGGTCCTTAGTGGACTTGTCTTCTGACTGTAAGGCCCAGTTGTGATCACTTTGTAAATGTTTTAAGAATGACTGGAAATAAAATCAAGGATGATAATAAACTTTATATTGCAACATCTTCATGCGCTACTATTGTGTTATTCAGTCAAAGGTTATGCTAAGTTGCTTGTTAGAAATTAAAATGTTTAGAAACTTTACAAAGTAGCCTACTATGTAATATACATTCGTAGTTGTATGTATACTTTTCTGTGCACTCTGAAACGTTTTGACGAAAGGTCTGTGATATGGTCTCTACATTTTAAATTGCTAAAATGTTTTTCTTTTAGTTTTAGGAACTTTTAGGATATTTCTGTATAACGATGTGTAAAATTCAACAGGCTAAAATTTGTTAGAATTTACGGTACTCACCCGCGTGCTTGAAGCTTAAATAGTCCGTACAATAAGCCACACGAGGGCTTCTGCGTCCCTTCTCTTGCTTCCCACTCCCTGAAAATCTATTTAAGTTTGGAGCTATAAACTTTATTATCCCAGTTCCGGCTGCACGACATTTGGGTGCCAAATGAATGGGGGTTTTGTCTATGAATCGGAAAATCATCCACAGCACAGAAAGATAGGCTTACTGGCTATAAACGGTCACGTGGTGCCATTAAAGTAAGTTTTATGGTTTTGGGGAGTTGACATCCAACAGTATATTGCACATAACATATAATAGTACTGACGCAGGGCTTCATTTGACTCTCTTGCAGGCTATAAGTGTTCCATGTCCATTATAGTCGCTCTTCCTTTCAGAGTTGTGTACAATGGAGGAAGCTCAGGCCAAGTTCTTGCAGACTGTCGATTCCGCTAAAGGTAAGTTTTACTTCAGCTCTACTTAGTGCTTGTGGCACTGCTCTCGTGGGCCCAGCCAGACCACCCATACCACCCTTACAAAATGCGTGCAAGGGCGCCTAACGAGCACCCACGAATACTTAATTTGCTGATTTGACGACAGTAATCTTCGTAATATTGGCGCTGGCAGATGTTGAGCATATTATCAATGCAGAGAGATGGGTGGGTGCCCTCATGGATATTTAATTGCTTCCTTTCCAGTACATCTTGTTTTCTCAAATCGCAGTTGAAGCGCAGATGGGGAAGACATGACGCTATCAGGATTTCGTAATAAATACCTGTCGGATAAGTAGGGTTGAATTTATAAAAAAAAAAAAAAAAAAAAAATTTAGAATGGCGGGATAATGACTCGTAAATCCACTGTTTGAGAATATCTACTAGTGTGAGTACTGTTCGGTAAGACTAAAACACAGTAGGCAGAGAGAGACTATCCATGAGTTGGCAATGGCTGCACGTGGTAGCCTTAAAATCATGTGTCCCTTCACAACTCAGTGCAATTGCGAAGGTTTTATGATGCCATAAAGATAACAGCTTAACTAACGCGAGAACGCATGCCTTTGATGGGGAAAACCCTTTGATCTGTAGCATTGGATGGTTTCTTCGGTTGTAAAGTTGAGAGGACACCTGAAAGTGTCACTCAAACTAAAACTGAGTAGAAAATCGACTCTGTTTCGTTACACACTGCAGGCTCCTTGCATGTAAGTGCTGTGTTGTGCTGGGTATAAAGTAGCCACAATGAGGCATTTTAATTGTAGTTCATATATCATATAAGTTAACGGCTTGGTATTTGAATATTTATATACAACAAATAACATTATTATAACAATGCTGAAACACTGTCCGTATTTTGATAACTGTCAATTATATATACATAGTCAAAATCGGATCTTACCGTTTTCTATAAAAGTTTAAGTGCATCCTATCTATCTATCTATCTATCTATCTATCACATGTATTCTTTCCCCATTTCCCACAGAACTTAACACAATTGTGTAGGATAGAACGTAATATTTAATATTATGCTGCCATTCTACATTGACTCCCAGAAGTACTTTGGCACATTTCTTAAAAATCTTCATTAGGTGTAGAAATCCTGCGCCACCACAGCAGACGCGTATTTCACACCACGGTTTGCGCATGAGGCAACAAATTCAGACAATTCAGTCACAGATTTCGTCACAGAAAGACGTTACTTTTGTTATCCCGTTAAGGACAATAAAATTGAATAGTATGCATTTTCGCTTCTCACATTACCATGTAAGATGAAAATGCGATCGAATGAAAACTAAATAGACACATACTATATTTTAATCTGTATGGAATTTGTATTCTTGCGGAAATGTGTTTTATATGTGATTTTATGGATAAATGTAGAAAAGTTTACCAAAGTCTTTTTGAATGTAACTGATGCTTGCAAAAGATCACGAGCCTAATAAATGGGATATTTAATGGATATATTTTGATTCCAATGTATTTTTTCTCACGTTGATTTTTGACAAGTTTGTTAGAGTGTTTCAAGTTATCCTGTACCTTAAAAGGGTAATATATTTACTTTGCCACCGGAACATTTGTTCGTATGTTTTATCGTTTCATTCTCGATCGTATTTGATGCTAGGCTCGCTGTCCATGCAGCAAACGATGGTTCCTTTATGCATAGTTTATTCAGATCATAACATTTCAGAATTCCACTTAAACCTGTTAACAGAACTCCTTGATACGAACCTGCTTTTATGTTGCCTATTAAAACAAGATCACGGATGCTTGCGTTTTAAACGATTGAATCAAACTAGAATTCATTGACGCTGTTTAGCCTCGCTGAAAACTGGCATTTAGTATACGGGAAGAAAAATTAACACGTCACATCTCGCAGTTCACAGCGAGGTCACAAATAGCAGTAAGATAAATCTGCACAGCCTTAGAGCCACCAGCAGAGTCCGCTTTAGGCCAAGTTCACCGTCATCAGCTTGCGCTGCAACAAACTGAACCGGAAATTAGTTGAGTGCTTTGATATTAAAAACACGTGAGGCAACACAGTATTTGATTTGCTTAATTTGGTGGCCCTTTTTAAAAACACTTTTTGTATTCCACAGGTAGCTTATTGTTGTAAATGTACTGTATAGCCTGAAGTTGACAAAACTGCCCCCAAATCTGCAAATGTTTAAATCCAGACCAGCCGTAAAGTGCTTAATGATTGGCGTTATAATTCCGCTGATACCACTAACCATTTTCAGCCACTGCAGACACAGTTGGGCTGCTAGCCATTCCGCGATGCTGGGGCGGATGGGCGTGAGGAAAAATGGGGGTCAAAAGTTTACGCGCTGGACAAGTCCTGGTCATCTGTTCAGCCAAGGCTTGATGCCAGCGTTATAATAGCGATCTTGACTCCCAGCACAAAAGATAAAATAGCTTTGAATTACACATGTATCACGTTGGACTCCAGGTGAACCCGGGAGACGCAGTAACCCGGGGTTATGTATTGCGGGGTGTGAGGCTCCCTCACTGGCCCGTACCAGCTGGTGATCTTTGCATTTTATTAAGTTATTAATTACATTTGCTTTGGTATTAAAAACATTTGCAGCTGGATCGTGAGCAATAATATGTCAGAATAAACACAAAGAAAATGCTAAAGGGTAAATGTGCATGTTACGATGGTATCTTGCTAAAATATTCGAAAACACGTTAGTTTCGTGGGTTGCTTATTATTTTTTTTCCACAACGCAAATACGAACTTCAAACTAACGCTGCACAATAATAAATTTCGAAACTGGTGAAAATTCACTGCGTGTAAATGTAACATTAAGTTAAACGTGGTTTGCTTTGAGGTCATATGGGAACGAACTTTATTAATTAAGTTGGGAAAACTGATTTTTTGTCTGTGATCGGATTGAAAAGATTCCGTGAAATTCCATAAAATCAATTGTTTCTCATCCATATTGATCTGTAACAGAAATCGAGCCGGGGCTGTATTTTCTTTTCCAGAATAACCTATAAACACGTATATTAAATGCAGAAGTATAGGGAAACGGCATCTATTTGTCATATCATGTTGATTGTCAGTAATAATGTGCTGTTTGTTGTGTGGGCTTAGGAGCGCGTGTACATCCTTGGAATGGTGACGGAAGCTACGGAAACCCTATTTTTTTTCTTGAACGAAACAATTATAGATCAGAATTATATAATCAATTCCTGAAGCTAAATAAAATGAGATTTTTTTATTTGAAGTAGGTCAATTTCGCCCGGCCGAAATTAAGGCGAGTCATACATTATTTCAAATATATGTATTTTTAAAGTGAAATATTTCTATAGATCTTCTGTGAAGATGTAAAATACTTGGTTTTAAACGAAATAATCTTGCTCTAGTTTACCCGGATTCGTCCGAAACGAATACATTTTCATTCTTGTTTTGTTTGAAGAATTAACTACGCTGAACTAAAAAAATGGCAATGATTTAGAGATTATGAAAAACAAAGAAATGCTTTTTTAAGAAGTGTCACTTAATTTGGTGATAAATCCAACTACAAAAAATTAAGTATATGGGTCTTTTCTCGAATAATCGAGCAGTTTTTGGATTGGTATACATATTATGGGTGACGGTGTTGAGGATGTTGTCTCCGAACTGACCTAGATCCTTTTAAACACACGTGAGTTACTTTACTTAAATATACTCTTAATTAATAACTTTGGTAATATAGTAATGATTGAACTGTGATCAATTAAAGTAGCATTACAATTATTTCTCATTAATGTCGATATTATTTAAAACTATTCAACTCTAGTGTTACTCAGTTTAGCTCTCTTAAACCACGTAAGGTAAATAATGCTTTTAGTTTTTAAATAAGTAAAAAAAAACACATTTTTTTATGCTTCCTAACTGGCAAAAGTGATTTTCCTTTCATTAATTTTTTGTACAGCATGATTTCATCCCGGCCATTTCACTAAAGTTATACATCATATGAATATTAGGATGCAATATTACCTTAAAGTAAAATATTACGATTAACTAATGACGTGGGCCTTTATATGTACCTCAATATGTAAAGCAGATTCTCTTCAGAGTGCGAACTTACAATTTCATGCCTGTTTTATAACGAAGAGCATGTCTTAAGTCCTTATAATCTTAAAACACAATCGAAAATATGCATGGCTACATTTACTGCGATTATAATTTTCGTTTTTCTTTAAGCACATAAAGTTCTACATTATGGTCTTGATCATTGGATACTTAGATCTATAATCATAGGATAAGCTAAGATACAGGATAAGCGCTTTTTCGAGAAGCTCGTCAAGACTTCCCTTGTAAGAACTGTACTATAATCAGGGCAAAGCCAATTAAAATAAGGTGGGCACGTGTGTATGAGTACGTGTAATGTTTTATGCACATATCCAAAATATTTAGAATTCCAAGTGCTTAATATAATTGCAGAGTAATAGTTACTTAAGATTTATGGTCTGTCGTAAATATCTGCATTCGGCACTAAATACAAACCGCAAAACAAATATGTGAATGACTACTGTGCTATTTTGTAACTTCTCATGCAACGCACCAATGGCGGCATTAATATGATGCTGTATGCGTTAATTCCGCTTTTTGAGTATTTTCTTTTTTACTCTGAAGAAAGACCTTGCATATTCATACGAAAGGATATAAATGTCTTTGAAATCACAACTTCATGAGTTGTAAAGACATTTAGTCATTTTTTTTGTCTTTTTGAGAGCAACTGGGTGTCGACCCCTGCCCATCGCTTCGTTATCTCCCCTCATAGACCCTGGAAAGCGAAGTCCAAGTCTGGGGTGAATTTCAGGTCACTGCGTCTAACAAATATGAAAATGGCCTCCTGAAGGACACGCCTTGTTGTTTAACAAAGACTGTCAATGTCCAAGATTGATAAGACAAAATGGGAATGGTGTCGCTTTTCGGTCAGTATTAAGTTAGAGACGATCTGCTTGTTTAAGGGGATACAGAACCCAATTTTTGATTTTTCTGAGGCTTGCCGGTGGTCACAGTGCTCGCTTTGCGTGAGCAGTGCTGCCTATCCTCCGCAGCAGCATGTTTGACAGTCGAATGGAAGACAGTCAAATGGGAGCAGGTCATGAAAAGGATAGGGAGGACACCCTGTATCACGTAAGGGAACTTGGAAAATCGAGATTTTGTAACTTAGTTAATATTCTTAATGAGTCTGTCCTAAAACTCTGTTGTTACCTTTGGGTTAGTGCAGTCAGAGAGTAACATACGTGATATATAGTGACTATGTCGTTGAAAGTTCTACGTGTGGGATTTTCAGAGACTGTAGCCTTCAGTTTGTTCTTTCTTAAAATGACCGTAAATCATAGAGCGAAGCAAAAAATATATACCTCGACTTTAGTTTGCAGGCTTCCAGCCACTATATCCAAAAAAGGTTATCTCGTCGGGTTCATTACTGGATGGAACGAAGATTAACGAAACCAATCCATACTGCACATCTTAAACATCTGTATATAGGTGGGTTTGTTATATAGGTTGAATTACCGGGACAATAATATGATTTAATTTAACATTCTTGAATTGTAGTATGGGCGAAGGTGTGTTCATTCTCATTTAAGTTTCGCGATTTAAATCTGCTCAAAGGGCTCTAATAAGAGTTGTGAGCCACAACACTTGAATTCAAGTAAACGACCTTAACCTTACATTTTTCAAAAACCTTACAAAACGTTTATTTCTCTAATTTTTTCCTCTCGTCGTGTACCAGAAACCGTAACCTTGATTTTACTTTTAGTTTTTCATCCCTAAAGTAGACTCGACCTTTCTTACTCCTGTTTTCTTGTTCTACCCAACGGAATACATGTAGATTTTAGAAATTGGTTAATTGAACAATATATACATGAAATTGCTCTCAACAGGCAAACTAAGGATGCATTAAAGGATCACCGGGCGGTTTTACGTAGGAAAGCTAACTCTGCTACATAAACTGACAATATATAGAACATTAATTGATGGGAAATCATTTTATATGCGCATAATGTAGTTATACCTTCAGTGCTTTTAAAACAATAGTCATGGGATTTACATTGATTTATTTATGTCACGGCAATATTACAGGCTCGTGTCGTAATTTAAAGTCACCTTTGTTAACACTGAAAAATGTGTTTATCAATTTCGTGTATAGCAATTACATGCTATATTACTTCAAATAATGCATGCATATTATTTAATTATTGGATTTGACCAAAATGAGAAAGTAATAGTTTGTTGTTTATTTCTTATGTGACATTGTTTGCAGTAATGGTACAATGCATACCAATACAACAGTGATTTGCAAGCAAAGAGGGCATCAAAACGTAATATAGCACAAAACATACTGAGAAGATCTTTCATCATTGTATTTGTCTTAAATTTTGGTATAATTAGTAACATGCAAAGGTGGACTGTCTAGTCTTTTCGTTGTGTTCATAGCTAATTTCTATTGGTGTCTCTTTACACGATGCCCACTGGAGATTCAGTGATTGGTGGATTGTCTCACGTGATCTTCCAACTTTGTACATTTGACAGGAGTAGGAGGGTTTTTTGTTGAGATCAGAAAAACGAAAGCACGATAAAAATTAGCAATATTGCACTTCACAAATTAATGACCATGAGTTCATATTTGATAAACTCAAACTACATGGAACCATCTTTTCCTCCATGCGAGGAATATCAGCAGAATGGATACCTTCCTGCCCCTTCTGAGTACTACGAACGGCCGAAAGATCCAGGCTTCTCTAATCACGATGAGGCAACCTACCAGCGGTCAAACTACACGGAATCAAACTACGACTTCAATGCCACTTCGACTGGACTGGATGGCTTTGCCGAAGGAGGTCATGTTCAGAACCAGTCCGGTCGTCGGAATTCGGATCCCCTGCGGATTCCGAGCAGTGAAGGTGCCGTAGCCATTACCAAGGATTCTAGTCTGTCCAACGACACATTTACGCACATACAGAAGGCGAAAGAACCCGTGGTATACCCTTGGATGAAAAAGGTGCACGTTAACACCGGTAAGTTAATGTCGTGGTTTATGCTGAATCCGTCGTCAGTCATCCATCCGAACGTGCTAACAATCACTGTATCATTGAGCCCAACATTCGGGTTATTTACGAGCACCAAACTGTTAGGTCAACAATTAACGACCCTCATAAATTTTATTGCTCTGTTCCACTGTCTGGACCATGTGCTTGTGATTCTTTGTTTCCCAAACTATCTCTCTTCGTTGGACAGCCGCCAAGGCGCAATAAACCACCAGTTTTGTTAATTATTTAAATATCTTGCACCCGCATAGTTAAGACAATTCGACAGTGTAGCCTCCTGCGCTATCCGCGCGTTTTAGCTCTGCACACACATGTGAAATGTATTTAATGGATGACACTAAAAGTATTCTAGCAGTAACACCTGTCTGCTTTTGCTTGTGTTTAGTGAATTCCAGTTTCACTGGGGAAGTGCCCAAGAGGTCCCGCACCGCCTACACCCGACAGCAAGCTCTAGAGCTTGAGAAAGAATTCCATTTCAATCGTTACTTAACTAGACGTCGACGTGTGGAAATAGCACACACGATGTGCCTGTCGGAACGGCAGGTAAAGATCTGGTTTCAGAATCGAAGGATGAAGTGGAAGAAAGACCATAAACTGCCAAATACTAAGGTCCGTTCTGCCAGCTCAACGGCTGTACACCAACAAATCAAAACACCCACTCGTCAACAGCAACAGCTTGTCCCAGCGCCCTGTACAGCAAGCTTATAGTAACCGAATGAGGGAGAACCTTTGACCAAACAGATTGAGGAGGCGAATGCAGAATTTGGACATACATTGAAGAATGTGACATTAATTCTGAAGTGATGACCACTTGCCTATTCTCAATGTCCGTGTTTGAATTATTAATAGCTAAGAGCGCGGGTCTGAACGTATTTTGCAAAATATATTTGAAATTCCGAAAAGACTGAAAGCACGCAGAAGTCTCGATCTGGTGTCTTGACCGTCATTTTGTGTAGACTGAGATATACTCTTGAAAATAGATAGCTTAACTGTTTTAAGGTTAAATTTTCTGTCACGTCCAGGTGACTGACCTGTGTAAATAGAAAAAACCCTCCCAGATGTACATTATGTATGTTTGGTGAAGATAATAGCTCTTTAGTGCTATTGGAAACTCATTCTGTGTGTTTAGGCCTATTCGTGAGTGTAAGTTTTGTGAAGCAGTGATTTGAACTGTGTTCATTACTGTGACGTTATATCAGTTTTTGGATAATAAAATAAGTGTTATAGTCTATGCAAGACACAATAGAAGTTAAATAAAATATGTTTATATGTCCAGACTTTCTGGCCTGATGTCTTTTTTTCGTGCCAAATTGACTTTATCGCTAACTGTTTTGTAATCTTGACGGCTGGATTTAACTATTAACGGCTCTGGTTTAAAAATAAAACAGCTAAATGAAATAAGCTATGACATGTATGCTTACATGCTGCGATGTCCAGCAGAAGCTGACCACGTAAAGATAGTATGGAAATGATTTACTTTTCTGTAAGAACGGTGACAAGCTGCTTTCTGTCTGACAGATGTCTGGTTCTGTGTTTCAGTATTATTTATTTGCTATGTACGTGTATGCATGTATGTATGTATGCATGTATTCAGTCTTTATTGTTTTCTAGACAATTACTAATAAATAAACATCAAGTGCATTTTGAATGAAATCAAGGAAATGTTAATTCGCGTGACGCACATAATACGATACATATAAATGACCTCACTGTTCATGTAAGACTAGCCAAGCAATATTTTAAGTATAGTCTACCATGAAGTCATATTATTCAATGTTTGGCAATAATACTGTGTATTCGTTTGTTTCTAGACTGTTTTACGTGCGACGTTTCAATTTTAATCCTTGAAAAATACTATTTACCTTGATTCTTGCTAAGAAGATTGATCAATGGATATTGTCTAAACAATAAATAGTAATAAAATGGCTTTAGATTGTTTGTTTCCTGTTTTCACGAATCATATATTTAAAAGTATAATTATTAACGATTCGTCTTCAGAAATTCCTTGGAGCTCAGCAGCGAAAGGCGTCCAGATTCAGTTAGTCGTGTCACGTCGAACTCCTTCATTTTTTGAACGTAATTGAATTCATTGCAGCTTAACTCTTAAATTTTGTTTCTTATACGCAGATCACTTATTTAATTAATCTCTAAGGCAAAATAAACCGGTACTGGTAAATGTTTACTACTTGATTGTGGTTGGAGTCGCTGTATCAGCCACCAGCCCATCTCACTGAGTGGGAGACACGGACCGTACCTGTCTCATCTGTACGAATCTCGGGTTCATCGAAAGGCCAGAGTTTTTGTCCAATTATCGAGTTGAAAGGCTGCATGACCCCTGACCTTTTTACACAATGTCCAGACCTACCCAGCTCAGGGCATAAACGACAGGAAAAATGTGTGAATGCGTTTATTTTTAATTAAGCAAACTGTGAAATGTATGCGCATTTGTTTGAAAATAGGTACATTAAAATCACTGAAAAAAACGAAATCCGTGCGGAAACAAAATCACATACACAACAAAACGATACCATCAATAGGGGTAAGAGAACGCTTTAACATTCCATTTTAATAATATTACAACTAATGAGGAAAAAAAGAAAAATAATTGATTTTAAAGTACTAAGTTTTGATAGTTTTGATCTTCCACGGCTATACATTACTTGTAATTCAGCCGAGATATAACGTCCATCTGTGAGACTATTGCGTAAAAGTTTTATGACGATACGTAGAGTTATACGACTTCAGGTTTCACGTCCGGCTTTAACAATAAGCAAGACTCACCTGTCCCAATGTATCGATATTCCAGGAAGGCGGAGCTTCCACCCATCGCCTGACTTGAATTATTCTGAGAAATCTCAATATCTCGAATGCGAATGTTCAGTTATTTTACAGAATATGATTAAATTTATCAAAGATACAGACAAAGGTCACCCTTATCTTCTTGTGCTAAAATTTTAATCTACTCCTTCACGTGACTCATTAAATAATTAATACCCGTGTTCTGAAATAGATTCGAAGTCGCCGGTATTTTCACTTCATGTGGTCTTCTGCGATGGGAGATTCGGGTTCCCTACTCTGATGATCTGGAATGGGAGAGGAAATCGGCATTGCTATGTGAGTGTACTACCTATCAGATTATTTTCATTAAATGATATGGTTTCTGTTAGCTATTCAACCTTTCCCATTAAACTTTGATAATGATCAGCAGATTTTAGCGTTTTAAGTTTGACTTATCGATGCTGCTATATAATTTATTTCCCATACATTTAGTTCTGTTTGTGCTGGAAATGAAAGTCGCAGAGAAACTAAAGTTTCTAATTCTAGCTCCAGGCACGTGTTTTAATGGTTCAAAGCAAAATGAACCAAGGTTACAAAACACCTGAGTGATTTGGGGAAACGGTAGCATGATTGTTTTAATGCATGCTTCAGCAATAGCTAATGGTACAAGTGAGGTTTAAATGTCAGCCTTGATAACTACAGAAAGAAAAAAACAGAAAACGAAAAGGATGGAAGGATCAAAAAAAAACATGCGCTTGGCACAGAACTTGACAAGCATCCAACATCAGGATTCTTTAAGTTGCATTACAGGGCGCAGATGATCTTTAAATTCAAATGGAAGGTGAAGCTGTCCTGAGGCATTGCATTTTAACAGTAGTTGAAATCAGATAATAATTCTTAAAACTTCATCCGTAAAAAATGTAATCATAAATGGGCATTATTATTATTATTATTATTATT
>JAODKF010000051.1:2331048-2348001 GCA_026779585.1 Mormyrus proboscirostris | reverse complement strand
CTGCATCCTTTGTTGCAGTACTGGATTCTGTCTCAGAGCTGGGACTGGTTTGGACTGCGTTGTTGGATCGTGCTTTTTCTTTTCTTTTTTTTTTTTTTTTTTTGTTTTTTTTGGGAAGTGAAACAGGAATCATGCAATAAGATATGAGAGACAAGGTATGAGAGTTTTAGAATTCCCCAGCTTGTACTTGTTTATTGAAGATACTTCAAAGATCACAGGTTCTGTTTGTCATACATTCCAAGCTGCTCCATTCTAAAGAAATAAAAAGTTTAAACATACATTTGTATCGTAATCGTATAGCTATTTTGAGGGAGGGGTGGGAGATAAGCATATACAGCAGTAACATAATAATAACAATAATAACAACAATTATAATAACAATAACAACAACAATAATAATCATAATAATAATAACATTTTAATCGTTATATCACCATACATTAAAATATATTATATATGCCCAACTACTCAAAGGGACAAAATCTTATTGTATGGTTCCAGATACACATTAAATGTATGTATTGAAGCAACAAAAGTAAAACGCAGCCGTTTTTGTGAAGTACGCGTATGCGTCCAGGATTATGCGACGAATAGTTCCCAGGAGCCGTGTACTTGCGATTATTTGTGCTGCTTTGCTGATTCCGAAGCGAAATGGCTGAAAATCGGTATAGATGGTGGCCTGGTTCTCCCGCGCGGCCGAGCAAACGCGGCCATCACAAACGCAATGCTTCTAGAACTCAAATAATAACAAACATTCACATAAATCAATCGAACAAACTAAATACATGTGTGTGAACAATCAAAAACAACATTTTTGGATAAATTTAAAATATTTCACAAGTTGTTTTTATAAATTACAATATATGTGAAAAGAGCTCATTGTATTACTACCTGAAGTACATTTACAATTTAAAAACAACAAAATAACCGGTAATACTATATACACTAAATGTAGGAATAAATAAATACTATGACTGCTATATTTCCATGTTGTAATTTTTAAAAAATCCCACTGACAATCATTAGCAGAAAATATCCTCTTGATTCTTTGTTTTCTATTTTAAAATAACAACCGTAAAAGTCCAGTCCTGTTTCTTTATGTTTCTCTTTAACTGTTTTAGAAAGTACATTTTTCGATTTGTTTTTTTTTCTGGATGAATTACGTTTTGACACAATAGCACTGTATTTTGTGTTTGTTAAACGCACAGATTGAATTTGTTTTTATTTAGTCATCAATTTGTATTCTATTTTACAAAAATAGCGACCTAGCCCGCTTGGAATTCTAAAAGATATTAAACAGTGGACTGCATATATTTATTTACGAAAAAGCTAATATATGTACCATTGTGTACCCTAAGATAATATTATTTAGAACTGGAATGGTACAAATTAAAAGGTACCTCGCCGCAGAATAGACTATATGCTCTATAGTTGCTATCGTTGCTTAAGCCCTCAAATAATACGTAATTAAAATGTTCATTCGTGCTTTGTTTTCGCAAAGCCGCGATTTTTTTTTTCTCGTATTAATTTTTGACTTCAAGGGTCCATGACCGTATTGCCTCGCCTAACATATGGTTAACAGGGATATGGAAAGAACAATTGATCCGTGAGGATTCTGTCCTTCTCTCCACGCCTAAAACACACACATGTGCTTTTAACTTCACAGGGAATGAAAAAAAGCATAGTAACCGCTATATGTACGTAAAGTCAATATACCTACCGATTTATATTCTTGGGGAAAAGGGGAAATCATTCAGTGCTATTTCAGTCCAAGCTGAAGTGTGGGACTGAATCGGATTTAGTAGAATGCGGACACCCACTCACCTCTCACACACAAAGCTGTGTGTAATTGCAAAACCATTCGTCTTTTTCTCGCCAGCTGAGTCTTTCCTACACAATTGTTCGCGCAAAAACTGGAACGTTATAAAAGGCAAAATGTTGAAGTGGGTAAAAGGCAAAAAAAAAGTTTAAAGGTTGGTTACTCACCGATTTCGTATTATTTCTTTCAAGAAAATACTTACGGCTTAAAAATCCTAGTGTAAACCTAGAATGGCAGCGGAATCTTGTTCTAAAATAAGTGTTCAGTGGTCGTCCTCTCTTCCTGGTTGCATTTGATCTAAGAGAGAGTTAGAAGGTTTAAATGTGTTCTCAGGGCACGAAGCTGTCAGACCTATTGGCGAGTAAGATTGATAGCGCGAAGGCTTCCTTGCCTCTTTGTTTATAATATAAGCAATAAACTGTGAGAGGCCTACTACTCTTTCCCCTTTTAAATACACTCCTCTCTTAGTACCGACGAAGAAACGATTTAAAATAACGTACCGTGCATATTTCAACTACTTAAGTGTTAATAAAGCACTCGTAGTATCAAAATAATGATGTATCGCATTAATACCTATAATAAGAAATGAATAACGGCACTTAAGGACAATTATTTTAATGCTAGTTATCGTATATACAATTAAATCAATCGAAATTTAAGTTTTTTATATTTTTCCGCCGAATATCTATTATGCTCGTGGGTCACACCCCATATCAGACACACAGTGGGATTTTTATTCTTCAAAGCAAATGGCTCCGGAGATTTAAGAGACTGTAACCTTTTGTTTTTTAATGTATATTTTTTTCAGGTAAAGAACCTTTCCAACATTTTGACAATGAACAAAAAAGAGATGTGGAAAATGGAATGTAAATTAATTTCATATGTTCATTCGGTGATTGTTTTGATCTCAGTGACACCAGAGCAGTGTCTGGCTACTAATATCACCGTACCTTATCGTTCCTTATTGTTTCAAATGAATTTGCCTATATATTCCTCATATTGCTGTGTGACTTAAATGTAGCCTTCGCAGTAGCATGTCGCGTGCACATTTACACCTTCTCTTCAAATGAGCATCGAATGTTGACAGCATCTACAGTATGATACGTATCATCATATGATAAGATAAATATATGTATATGTGTGGCACATCACTTACACTATGTGCATTACATTACTGGTACATGAGGTATATGGGGTATATGCTGTCCAGTACCATATACACACATTATATATATATGTGTGTGTGTGTGTGTGTGTGTGGTACACATACACCTACACCTACTAACAAATATTCAGGATGTATTTGTACCCTGTATATTTGTATGAATGTATATGCGTCTGTGAATTTCACAGCGTCTTTGTTTTCGTTTAAACCTGGTATATGCCTAAGACCTAATGAGAACAGTTGGATATATGAATTTTCTCATGGTACTTTTCTGGTAAATCAAATGGCTACAGGCATCGCAAGTAGATGCTGAAATGATTGGTGGTACGCGGGGCGTCCTTCTGACATCAAGTAACAATACGAGGAGGGCAGAAGCTCGCGCGGCGGATGCACAGTCACGCCTGCGTTTTTAAAATATTTCAATGCTGTAGGGCCGTGGCGGTGGACAAACTGACCAGAACGTGTAAATAAAAACAGTACTACCCCCAGAACGAGGCGTTCCTTACAGACTTTTTTTGGATCAATCACGCAGACAGTGGCTTCTTTTGATTAAACCCCAAATTGTCATTGGGCAGAAGTAATCATGTGACAAGCAATTCGGTCCAATTTCAACCTTGTCTCCATGAATTCAATAGTTTAATAGTAGCGCGGTCCCCATACGGCCGTAATCAGTGAATTAGAAAAAACACTAGCAGCGATTTTTATGATTTTTTAATCTGGCCACAAAATTCAAATAAGAGCTAACTTTCCAAAGCTCTGAGGGAGAGGAGATGAATTACGAATTTGAGCGAGAGACTGGTTTTATCAACAGTCAACCGTCGCTTGCTGAGTGCCTGACATCTTTTCCCCCTGTCGGTGATTCATTTCAAAGTTCATCAATCAAGAGCTCGACGCTTTCACACTCGACACTGATTCCTCCTCCTTTTGAGCAGACCATTCCCAGCCTAAACCCCGGCAGCCACCCTCGCCACGGCCGGCCCAAGCACAGCCCCAATGGCTGTAGTCCGCTGCCGACCGCATCTCTTCCTCCGGAGTATCCCTGGATGAAGGAAAAAAAAGCTTCCAAGAAGAATCACTTGCCGACGCCAACGTCCACAGCCGCGGCAGCAGGACCGGTCTGCTTCTCGCCTAAAGGTGAGTGCTGAAAATTTGATTAAAATACTGATGGAATGTTTTTTTTCTTTAAAGAATATTTCCTTTATGTGGAGAAGCGCGTATATAGACTTCTGACCTTGCAAATAATTTCGAATTGTATAGTGTGTGCACCTCTCTGTATCGTTAAAAGTTTCACTAAGTTTTGTAATGTAAAATGATTTATTTGATTTCCACACTGACCTTCCTTGCTGTCCGGTGCCAGAGTTTTGATATTTGACAGTAATGAGGAGTGATAGATTGCTGTAGCTCTATGGTGCAGCTGGCGAGTTCATTGGGTTGCCAGGCTGCTTCAGAGTTCCACTAACGTAGTACTATTTTGGAGAGTTTAGCTTGTGCTCTGTATGACTCGTTGCTCGATTTCCCTAAACATTACCACAGCAGTTCGGAAATCAAGGGAAAAAAATCCTTAATGCATTTAAAAATAACTGGCATTCTGCCGTAATGTGCGTATGGTAAGCGGTCTTTGTGATTTCATTGATAAACTGTAGGAAATGTAACGCGATGTTGCATTATTGCTGATTCAGGGTCGCCCGAGATTCCGGAGAGTGGCAGCGGGGGATCGCGCAGGCTGAGAACTGCGTACACCAACACGCAGCTCTTGGAGCTGGAGAAAGAATTCCATTTCAACAAGTACCTCTGCAGACCAAGGAGGGTGGAGATCGCCGCTTTACTGGATTTGACCGAGAGGCAAGTGAAAGTGTGGTTTCAGAACCGGAGGATGAAACATAAAAGACAAACCCAGTGCAAGGAGAACCAGAATAGCGAGGGAAAGTTGAAGCGTATGGAAGACGGAGCACAGGTCGAGGAGGAGAAATCTCTTTATGAGCAAGCCCTAAACAACGTGTCCGGGGCCCTTCTGGAGAGAGAGACCTACTCCTTTCAACAAAACTCGCTAACTCCGCAACAGCCTCAAAACATCAACAATGGAGATTCCCAAAGTTTTACTGTTTCGCCTTTGAACAGCAATGACAAAAATCTTAAACATTTTCCCAATCCGTCACCCACTGTTCCAGGCTGCATGTCCACAATGGGCCCGGAGTCCGCATCTGGCCTAGACAATGGTAGTCCCTCGGCCCTGGACGTTTCTTCTTTACAGGACTTTCACGTATTCTCCGCGGATTCCTGCCTACATCTTTCAGATGCCGCTTCCCCCAGTCTGTCAGAATCTCTGGATAGTCCCGTGGACATATCTACGGACAGCTTTTATTTTTTCTCGGACACTTTAACAACTATCGATTTGCAGCATCTGAACTACTAAACTGAAATTGAAACAAACCCAAGAACATAGCTACACCGTTCTTGTCTTCAGAGTTTTATATATTATTAGTACATTTTCTTCGTGGCTTAACTGATTAGATAACTAATCATGCAGAGGTAAGATTTCACCATATAATTTGTGTAAATAATTAGTTTGATAATATTTGAATTAAAATTCGAACAGGCGACTATCCGAAAGCAATATAATTGTGTGTAAAAAGAGGGAAAATAGACATGAATCTTTGTCCTTTTATTTTTGTATCGCTTTCGGGTACAATGTCAATAAATATTTTTGTTAGAATAAACTTGACTTGCTACAAGTAGCTTTAAAAATGCGTCATTTAATTATTTTTGATGAAATATGAAATTTATTTTCAAACTTTCTAAAACGCAACACACTACAATTTATAAAACAAATAAAATTAACTAGAAAATGTTTATTGTACAATACACAATTCCCAAAAACGGAAGCAAGGACATATGTGACTATAGTGTGCAAAATGAAAACAGTATATCAACATATCCGATTGCTTACACAGTTGTAATTCAATGTAAAGTTTGTAGTCGCAGTCATTCTCTTGATCACGAAAGTTACAAACTTCAACGGTAAGTGAAACTTCAGCTCCTTCAGCGAGAAATGGAAAAACAATCTTCGTTTCCAACCTAAAAACGAAACAGAACATTTGTTTACATTTCTGAACATGTGGGAGCATAAAGTCTACTAAAAAAAATTAATTAGGTCATCTAAAATAGCAAAATACACTTAATATAGCAATTATAATGTCATCGGGAGCATACACTTTCATGCACTTAAACTGTGCCAAACAATTCCTGTTTCCTTTCAAATAAAAAGTAATTTATGCTCGTCTAAATGCATAATTATATGTTATGTTGGTGCATTAGTAGACGTAAATATAGGTGTCACAGGAACATTTACAATCTGTTTATATATATATATATCATTATAAGCAGTACCTAGAAAATATCGAGGCAATGTTTGTTGTGCTCAGTGTAAAGTGAGGGGTCTGTCTAAGAATTCTGGACGAAATTCCCCTCGAAGTCATAAATCAAATTCTTTTATGAATGAGAATGCCAACAAAGAGATCAATTGCTGAGGCCTATATACAAATAAAACCCTGTAACGCATTTGGAGGGTACTGGGGATTCCCGGCCAAAGCAAGGGCTATTTTAGGCTCTCGGCTGTAATTCATTTTTATAGCTGTTTAAACCTACAGCCCGCGCGTGGCCACAATAACCAGGCGCCGCGCGCTGTCTAATTCAAAATGACTGCTGCAGAAAGATTCCCTTCTTAATATCCTGCTTGTGTTAACATATAAATAACAAGTAATTATATAAATTTTCTGTGTTGAACACTATTACATTTAACTATACAATTTACAATCACACTATAAAGGTTTAATTTTTAACTGGATTCTATAGGAACGCAATATGTATTTTATTCTACTTATTATAATGAAAAGTTTAAACACTGTTTTTTGACGATGGCCTTTTTTACACATTGATCATTTGGAAAATATAAAAATGTATTTCCTTCTAAAATACGAAAGCTTTCGTGAAGTCCTACACATGCGTTCACACTTGTTTATTACATTTTCTAAAATAAAATTAATTATTTTTTTTATCATGTTTATAAGCTTGCCGTGCTAATTAGGATCGATCCTATTACATGTAAGGAGTGTGGTGAGTAGCATTACTAGGTATAACTGCACAATACAGCCCTATAACATGACATTTCGCCAATAAACCATGAGATAAAATCATCGCTTGTTACTTCTCTTTCCCGGAAAGAAGACTTTTCAGGTTATTCCTAACGAGATAGTCCGCAGACGGCGAATGCAGCCTTGCTCTCCTCACCACGGAGACAATGCATATTTTACAAGCGGAGTGAAATGTATTCAGCACATGTCCGTGAAAAAGTATTCGAAGGGACTATCAGTATTATGTATTGTTTTTCTTAATATGCCATTTTCGCTTAAATCGTCGATTGGCAAATGAATACTGACAATTCTGTGAGGGCACACGTGCACTGTTTGCGAGTGTAGATACTTGAATAAACAGTAGCTGTTTCCTACATTCAAAGCTTAAGCCGCCTGCATATCAGGGAGAGTAGAGGGCGGGGGAAGCCTCAACAGTCAGCCGGAGGAGCCATTTTGCGACTGACCACAAGGCCGCATGTTCAGCTTAATGTCTAGAAAGGGCACAGGGCGTTTTCATGACGAACGCCCTTACACACGTGTGGGCTGTGCGCAGCTACATGAAATAAAATGATAAATATATTGTCGGAGGATTAGCAGGTAAAGCAACTTAGAAACCAAATTTAGTAACCAAACAGTTCATTTAATCACGAACATGGGCTACAATGTGTCTATGTCTGGTTAATAGACTGATCTGCATTTACGAGCCTAGGTTGATGGTTTATCGTACTATTTCAAATATTCAGTCATTCCTCGAGTACGCATAATCATGTTATTTACATATTGATGCACAATTTTGCCGGAACTCATGCATTCAAACATATAATATATTTATATTATATATATATATATATAGCCTCTTTAAATATATATGGAAAGGCAACAAGCATAATATAGAAACTATATAAATCTCAAGTCCTAGAAAACAAACAAATAATGTCTTTTTAATAAGGAACACGTATTTGAACAAATTCTTGTTAAATATTATCACGCTAGTCCCACGTAAAATACAAAATTAAAGCTATTTTATGTGTATTACAAGAGCCGTGTAAATAACCGGTCACGGAAGGTACGAACATGTACAGACTAAATCGGCGTAGAACTTTGCGATCGCGTCAAAGGTTTTAAGTTACTCGAGCTTGCGATCTCAGAACCAACAACAGTCAACACAGACATTTGAAGTTTGCTTCCCTGCTACTCAGACCTGACAACCCTGTTAAACCAAGACATCCAACTTCGCTCCCTGCCGTTTAATCGCACGCACAGCCCGTATTTAACTCGTATCATTTACACGTTGATTATTAGCTAGTAGGCCTATAGGTTAGTCTAAATTATTCAAATCATAATCGGTTCTTCTTACCTGGGGTGTTTTGTGGATATAGTACATGGTCGCCCTGGTGCAGAGTGGGTATGAATGCGTTCAGCTCATGAACATCCGCCTAGAAGAGGCACTGTTTACTGCTGTGATACAATGACTACGCGCAACACGACTGCTGCGCGTCGCCGTCTGCAGTACCTATTGTTTGCACAGCCAATACATTAATGCTGATGCGCGTCACCTTGATCGAAGAGCGTTAGAAATTTAAATGCCTCTAAAACGGTGATCTATCACCGCCAAGAGAAAGGCAAAGTCTACGACGGCGCGCACTCACTGGCTGACCCGCATCACGTGACCTCCTCCATTCGTTCATATCGCTTAGTGCTGGCCTGATGGGAGAAGCGGGCAGGTTGGCACGGTCATCTAGGGTGAGAGATAATCAGTCGGGGCCCGGTCTGTCACTGTCACAGAGAGAATGCTACAATGAGCACCTTCTTAGATTACTCAGTGATGAGTGGAGACGGCGGCTCCTGCTCTACCACCTCGTACCACTCAGACCACGGAATTACAACTTTTCAGTCTTGTGCTGTCACAGCTAATGACTGCAGCGGGGATGATCGCTTTATTGCCAGTCGAGGTTCACCAGGTGGCATTCCTACACACCCTCACCAAGCGGGATCATACCAACCTCACGGCCCACTGGGCATCACATACGCCACCCATCCGGGCTGCGGTTCTGGCTATGCCCCCCAGAGTTTCTGTGCCAATTACAATCACTACACCTTGAACCAAGACGTGGATTCTAACACTGGATATTCACAATGTGGCCCCATCGTTTACTCTGGGAACGTTTCGTCATCTATGGTGCAGCATCGCCAAAGTTACAGTGGGGCGTCTCTTGGACAGTTTCAGTATACTCACGCTGCCTACGCGCACGAGCAGTCCAACCTCACATTTACAGGATTCACGAACCCTCTGTCACCTCTGCAGGTATCCCACCGAGACTCATGCTGTTCGCCCCTGTCCGAAAGCTCAACTCCAACGCAGACATTTGACTGGATGAAAGTAAAGAGAAACCCCCCTAAGACCGGTGAGTGTTACACACTTGAAGACATATTTTCACTAGATTAATAACAACATATATCTGTCGTGTTCACATTTTACGCAGTTTTGTAGTTGGTTTGTAATTTTATTTTTGGCCTTAATAATTATATAAGCAAATTTTAATAGTTTGTTATACTAGTTCCATTGGTCATTTTTTTTTCGGCCCATAGGTAAAGCGGGAGAGTACGGCTTCGGCGGACATCCGAATACGGTCAGGACCAACTTCACTACTAAGCAGCTTACAGAGCTTGAGAAAGAGTTTCACTTCAACAAGTACCTGACGCGAGCGAGGCGCGTGGAGATAGCCGCTGCCCTGCAGCTGAACGAGACTCAGGTGAAAATTTGGTTCCAGAACCGTAGAATGAAGCAGAAGAAGCGCGAGAAGGAAGGGATCTTGCCGAAATCCCCGTCGGGACAAGTGGAGAACGAGGAGAAAAACGAAGACGCTTCAGAAAAATCACACTCTGTCGCGTCCACACCTTCCCCGGCTTCGTCTACAACATCTTCAGCGCCTGACCCTTACATCTCTAGCTAGATGATTCTTGTCATCTGCCCTGCTGGGTCAACACAAAATATTATCCCGTATGACATGTGACAGCGTTGTACATAACTTTATGTCGTATGCAGATAACTCGAGAAGAACATAAATGCACTAAGAGGGCGTTTAGAGCAAGGTAATTTCGACCGGAACATTTTAATAATTTAATGTGTTAAATGTACGTGATATGTAGAGCGCAAGTAAGTAACTTGGCCTTTTCACTCCAGACGCTTAACATTTTTAGATTTTTTACACGAAGTGGTTTGGGTTTACTGTGGAGTTGTAACACTTGAATGAAAACTGCAGGTTGTACGATAAACGTGTGACAGTCAATTAAAACTTTAGGAAGACTGAGTTCAGGAGTGTGCGAGTCTGTAGCGGAAGTTCAACCGCGCTGACGCCCAACGCCACATTTGAGAAGCGTACAATGAATTACAATTACCTGGAAATTATTTTGAACTCGGAAAACCTCTTTAAATACCTCGTAATATCAGCCTGTTAGCTGCTGTCTCAAAAGTAATTTGTGGCCAGATGAATGTATTATGTAAAGTTTGCATGATGTGCAACGCTTTCATGTATTTTATTGGACACTGAGTTTTATCAGTTTGAAAGCAGGAGTGTCTCTGTATTATACATAAAAAGTAGGGCACGTGCAATGTGTTTCCCACAGCAGTGTTTACGGGTCAATGTATGTATTAAAGCGCTCTTGAACATGTATATCTTCATTTTGTACATTTGATTCTGCCTTGCCCGCACCCTTAAATAAGTTGCCACATTTTAACCCAAATAATGCCGACTTATAAGAAGATCCGAGAAGAATCATACAGCCAGGTCAGACTTCATTATTGTTGTAACATCAAATCGGAAATTAAATGACAAATGATGTTTCTAAATTTAAGGGGAAACATGTGGCGTGTTGTTGGAAACGTAGCTTGAAGGACTACCCGCACATTTTAAGGCAGGGACTTTAATTCTTAAAGTTTGTCACCTCAGTTAAACATACAAAATGGGACTCTACGACATTCAGCAAGTTCAACACAAAATTGCATATACTGTCCTATTAATAATTGCATATATTGTCCTAAAGCATTCAACCCGAAATAAACATCGTAATGATTATATATTACATCCCCCAATACATTCTCTTTCTCTGTTTGTCTAATTTTTTTCTGAAGGGAAAGAGAAAGATTATGATCAGCAGGCGAGGAGGTGTAAAGCAGATACCTGTGTCAGGAGTTAGTGTAGTAATGCGGGGAGCAGCCGACACACCAGGGGCGCGATTCCTGGAAGCTTCGTAACGCTACGCACTTCGTTTTCTCAGATTTGAGAACATTCTTTTATTAGCGAGTGTTTCCAGAAACCCTTCCTAACTAGAGTAGTTCGTAATCTCGTTCGTATATTCTTTTCTGCATCTTTCGTTATCTGGTTCGTTATTAACTAAGATCACCACAGATCAGTGTCGTGAGTATGGAATAATGAATGTTCTTCTTAACTTTTAATGAGAAACATTAAAGGTATATAAAAAGGTTAAAGTCACCCAAAGACTACGAGGATTGCTGCCAATATTCAACTACTGGAGAACCATCCATGTTCTTTAAACATGAATGACTTAGACAAAATGTATTTACCATTTCATGCTGCTAATCTTCCAAGTAATATCAGCTTATTGGTTTATTTATCTATATCATTTGTAAATGAAACAGCAGGTCTAAGCAAAATTTGACTATATAATCAATTTAACGATACTGGCGGCAACTTGAAGGATGCGGGCAGCATGACAGGGAAAGCGGTGTGGCTCGTGGCTGTTTAATGCAGAATACCATAATAATCAGCATGGTTCAGATTTCATCCGAACGAATGTCAATGCTGTTTGTAATTTCGACTTCAAGCGCGAATCTTTGATGACAGTATCAATTTCAGTACCGGAATTACCACTTTCAATAATTGCCTTTTAGATAACATGTTTTTTAAAGCTCTTTTATTGGGAATAAATTCCAATTTTTAAAATTATTTTAAAAGACAGTGCCAACTTTTGGTGCGAGTGTTAAAATAACTACAGGTATGACAGCACAAGGCGTAATATATTAATATAAGAACGCTGGCGGATGGTTCTAAATTTCTCTTTCGTCTCAGCAAAATACTTCACTGTTTTTTGTTTGATGTCAGTTTTCAGTGCTCAATGGCCACAAAACACGTCAAATGCTTGTTGAAAGAGCTCTGACCAAACGTAATTATAATATAGATCAACAGAGAAATCTAATTGTCTGAAATTGTTAAACATGACAATATATATTTGCGATTCCTTATGTCTTGTTGCTTTTCTATTATTTAAAATGAGCTTCTAGGAAAAAGGAATTAACGCAAGTTTTCGTTTCTTTCTTGTATAGAGTTTTGTGTGATTCTATATCAACACATTATAGGGCATTAATTTCATATGATTTGCAGATCATTCAGTTCTGTTAAAGAATAGTCTACACAATAAAATTAAGTATTCTATAGTTACTGTCGTGGTCGTATTTTTAAAGATTTATTTACTTTTTATCCCCTTGAATTCTTTATTGCTGAAATAAAACGGCTATTACGCGTTTGGATAAAGTGTTCCGACTTGAAGTTCCTTAATGATACAGCACCCAATCTTCGTTATTATGTTGTAAATAATCGATGATCAACTTCACCTTTACCTCGAATCCACCTGTGCGCTACGAGAAGTGTTTATGCAGGTTAAACAGATATGACCAGTATGTCTCCGGAAGACGAACAGAAGCGAAAGTTGAAAGGCAGTGAAAACGCTTATTTTCTGTGAAATACAGCGTCATGTTTCGCTTGCAGTGATTCAGATTTTCGTTTTGGTCTTTAACTTAAAATACATGTAAGGAACTTGTTATAAACACTCGCAAAGCACGTCAGATATTGTTTTAGAGATGTAAGTTATTGTATCGTATTTCTTTATGCATGCATTCTCATTCTTATTAAATTATTAATTGAAAAATGTTTACGACTGTGCTAACTTGTTTTACAAGGCAATTCAACTTTATTAATACGTAGATTTTAAATTCGGCATTACGTTTTACGTTGGCACTGCAATCTTGTTATGGCATGTGATTATGGCATAATGACACAACAATCATTGTAAAAATATTTACATATCTAAAATGTCTATTACATTTATAGCGTATTAATACAGTTTATATGATCTGATTCTGAAGATTCCGCGTGCGTAACGTGCATGATTAGTTATTTAGTAGCGCTGTTGTCCGATAGTACAAACAGTGGTGATCAATGTAAGCTTTTCATTTACATTAAATGTTAGAATGTTCTGACTCGCAACAATTTATTAAATACAAACTTTAAGATAAATCAATTCGTGATTGCAGTGTAGTTAATACTTGCCTATGTAACTTATTCAAGGCTATATAGGGAGATATACAGGTTGTAACACTTTTGTAACGCATGAAAACGTAGATTGTATACGTATATAAAATTCGTTATATAAATAACCAGTATTAATATTGAAAATAGTAACATTGACGATAATTGTATCACCATGAATTATATAAATATAATACATACCTATCCACATTTCACGTTTTTTTATGACTTCGACTTATACAAATCTATTAGTTGAATACAAGACTTTAATTAAACTAGAACTAGTTTTACTTTTACTGGTGATTTTAACGAAACAGACTTTTTCTTAAATAATGATCAAACTTTTTACGAAAGCTAAAACTAAAAACTTTTGCTGTTGATCGGATAGAGGCGTGAAGTGATACATAACCTTTTTGTATACTTCATCGATTTCATAAGCGGAAACATTGTCGCGTCATACACTGATATGTCAATGTTAAAATTTAATTTTGAAAACAAGTGTGTTTGACCAGCCAAGAAAATTGTTACATCTGTGACAATGGTGTGGAATTAGGCCTCGAATCAGTCAACACTCTGAATCATTGGCCTTAGGTCCTGGACGTATGTAAAATAAATCCCGCTACATTCAATCAATCAAGATTTTAAGGCCCTATTACAAAAAATAAATCCGTATTTTATTAAAATTGTGCATTTCCACATATGTATTCGTTTGATGCACTTTTTAATGGACTCGGGTTCTGTTTTGGTTAAACTGCTGTTGATAACAGAGTGACCGAGCCATGACCCCACGTGCCATCTTAGGGGTCAGCACTTCCTCCGAGCCGCACTGATTCCGTAGCTCAAAAATTTAAACTGAATTTTTTGGGGGATAAAAAACATTAGGTTTTGACCGCGAATTTACATATTTCAATCAATGCTTTTATCATTATTTTTTCGGCCAGCAATTAAAAGAACTCTGTCAGGTCATCTATGAAAAAAATAGTTCATTGAAAATAAAGAAGTACCACTGATGATCATAGGCAACCTATATTTTAAATAATGGATCTCTTCAATCGGTAATCATCGATGTTTTCCCAGTGTAATAAATGAGACTTGAATAATTTTATTTAAACGATGCTACTTACATTAAATAGTAATGTATTTTATTTTTTTTCCAACGTGTAGGATGGTGCAATACTGTGTAGTTTTAGCTTTATACTCCACATACAGCAAATGCTGTACATCCTGCAGAGCAAAACGTAGAGGTGTATTTAAGTCGCGCACAAGAAACGCGAGTATCAGTTTGCTGAGAGCACGACGACGGTGCACTTTAAAGTCAGTGCTCGTTTTCAACGCCTTCGGGACAGTACTAAGCTGGGAATAGACTTTTAATGGATGAAGTAAAAGAAATCGGTGCAAGTGAATGGTAAAGAAACGCGGGTATGACATTTCTAATGTCACCTTCTGCAAGCGGTTATATTATTTGTTGTCATAATAACCACTACTACTACTATGCATTATTATTAATATTATTATTATTATTATTATTATTATTATTATTATTATTATTATTATTTTCACTTAGCAACCAAACACAGTGTGAAAACACTAAAAGAGCAAACACAGCCTAACTTTTAAATGTTGACCCTTACAGAGCTTTTTCATTTAGATTTTGAAAAGTTTACAGCTACTTTCAATTAAGTTACCACAAGCTGAAGATAATGACAAATGTTTGACTATGGGTCATGAATTATCTAGGCACAATTAAATCATGTACGTTTCCTTGCATGTTTCAGGGATCTATGTGCTGCTTTTTAAGTCAGCTGAGGTAGAATGACTTTGGCAGATTTGTTGCATTTTTCTCCAGCCCAAGCTACCTTTAAATTTGTTTTTTCTAATCTAATTTTCCACTAGCGACTGACATGATTCGCCCACACAAGTCCATAAATCAGCCGTAAACACCTGAACTGACTGGCTACAGGATTTCACAGTTCTTGAAATCTTTGAACCTGTTCTGCCTGACGCTGCCAGGAAGCGTCCAGTCTGACAGAGTGTGTCAAGAGCAAGTCATTCCTCTTAATGTGCTTTTTGAAAATGATCTGATTACCTTCGGCTATCCGCCTTTGCGCAGATGCTATGTTTGCAGAAGCCCGGTGAGAACGCAGAGGTGGGGAGATGCTGTTTAAACATGTCAAACTGGCATCGAGCAAGCTGATCCGTCTGGCCGGCATACTTCTCGTCTGCGGTGAGGACGCTGCATACTCACACAACAGAACTTCTCCCATAGATGCAACATCTTCTGCATGCAGCATTAATTGCCTGAACATCTATATACAGCTTTCTTGAGTTCAGATTTTTCACCGCCTGGGCTCCGCAGTTCTACCTGAGAAACTGAAACAAGACATGTGCTGAACTGTCACCCAACCTGACTTCTTTACCTGGGATGGAATGTGCATGAAATGATTTCTTTGAAAGACACATGAGGCTAAGGAGTAATTCGTTACATTATGAAACATCATTGCAAAATCCCCTCAGGTTCTGGCGCATGACGAATACAGCTTCAGAAGCCAAGTTGTATTTCAGCCCCTTCAGCAGAATCATCTTCAACTAAAACTTCAGTATGTGAGGGCTGTTAATACTCACTAAGGAGCTGAGGGCCCGGAGGTCTTAACGCTACCTAACGCTAAAATCATGCGTAAAGCTTGGTGTGAAGTCCTCGTTAAACCCATCGGGGGGGGTTCAGGCTATCGGGTATGTCTCACTGTTTGAATTTTTGGTGAGACTTTTGGAAGTTTCTATGAGGCGTGTGGCACCAGGCAGAAGCGAACGGCAAGAAGATGCCATTTTCCTGCTCGCAATGCCCCACATCTCAGGTGGCACCGGCATTTCATGACACTTTTACATTTACAGGTAACGCGCTTTTTTTTACAGCAGGTGTCAAGGGGTTTAATGATATTAGGACCGAAAAGGTTTCTGGTCCTTTCCCTGGCTGGGGGGGGGGGAGGGGGGCTGCTGCGCTAACATTAAGCACAGTAAATAACTTGATCTGCTCCGGTAAAATAGCAGCATCAATAGAGAGATCTGCTTCTTGTTTTGGACAAAAGTAGCAGCCAAGCAATTTAAAATACAAAGATAATGATCTACTCATATATATTCAAATCAACAGACATTTGATACGTTTTCTCATGCAATTTTATGAGTGACATTGCAGGCGTTACGCTTCGGTTTATTAGCGGTGGAAATGCGTATTTAAATGCATTTTCAATTTTTTTCCTTGTTCATGTTGAGTTTACTCTCCTACACAAACCAAGAGGGGTATCAGTGTGATGACGGTGTAATAATCTCCTGTGGGGGGAGGGCAGCTGCTGGAGCTTTGATCGGCTGTAGCTGCAGCTGTGTTGAAGCCCCCCAGCCCCGCCAGCCTGCACCCCCACATCCTCCACATCAAATTTGTGCTCACACACACACACACACACACACACACACACACATGCTCAGAGCACAAACACAACTCTGACTTGACACATTCCTAAC
>JAODKF010000051.1:2258528-2271651 GCA_026779585.1 Mormyrus proboscirostris | reverse complement strand
GGCTGTGATTAATAACGCCGCAGCAGAGAATTTCAATTCTACCCTCGATGGATTCCTTTCTTCAAGCGCGATAAGCACTTCCCATTTGTTCCTGCGTTTTGATCAATACCGTTAAAGATGCCAAATGAAGTATAATTAGTTCTGTAGTGCCCCCTCAACAGCAGTGCTACCGAGCGCAGATAGTTCCTGCCCACAATGGCCCAGGGAATAAAGACCATCATTTTGAAGTTTCATCACAAATTTCCTGCCCCACTGTTCGTCTCTGCTAGAGAGAGGTTGGGACGTGCTGTGAAAAGGAGGGCAGGATGGTGCCTGTGCTGTATGCCCCGGTGCCGCACGTCCCTGCACCGTATACCCCTGTGCTGCACATCCCTGCGCCGTATGCCCCTTTGCTGCACATCACTGTGCCACACATCCCTGCACCATATGCCACTGTGCCACACATCCCTGTGCTGTATGCCCCAGTGCCGCACCTCCCTGCATCGTATGTCCTGGTGTCTCATATCCTTGTGCTGTATGCCCCGCTGTCGCACATCCCTGTGCTGTATGCCCCAGTGCCACACATCCCTGCATCGTGTGCCCCTGTGCTACACATCCCTGCATCGTGTGCCCCTGTGCTACACATTCCTGCACTGTATGCCCCTGTGATGCACAGCTCTGTTCTATGGCCCTGTGCTGCCTGCCCCCGTGTTTATACGCCCGTGCTGTTTGCCCCTATGCTGGATGCCTGTGCTGCTTGCCCCGGGGCTGTCTGTCCCGTGCTATATACCCCCAAAATGTTTGTCCCTGCATCTCAAAAATGACTGCTTCACAGACAGTCCCTCTGGAATGGGGGCTCGCTTCCCAAACAGAGAGCAGTGTCATGTGCCTCATTCCTCAGCTCGTCCTCCGTGGTGCCATCACAGACAGCCGGGTCTCTCTCTGTAACGCTGCCAGTGCCCATCATCGTCTTTTATTGATAGTTTGTTTTCCTTCAATCATGAACGCTTGTGATCGTGAGAAAATAAAATAGTCTCACCGCCGCTGCCAAGGACTGTCACTCCTCCAGCGGGTGTGAGTGCAACTCCACCCGGGTCACATGACTCTCTGGGTCACATGACTCTTGGGGCTAATGATGAAAGATTGGCATCTTTTAATTGTCATATGGGAAACCTCTGGATTTTATGAGTGATTTTAACTTCACTGTGTGGTTTTCTGGCATCTCCTTAGTCACTCCCAAACCACATTGTTATGTGGGCTGAGAAGAAGATTATCTCTGGAAATTTATCCAGTTTATTGGGGCCGAGTTTTCACCCCACCCACGAGGTGCGCTGACATGCCAGATACCATTGATCTGGCCCTTCGGTAAACAGAAAAATCCTTCAGCAAACACAAAGAAACATAACGATCTAAAAGACGGGCCTTGGGCAGGATGAGAAGCTCATCAAACCTATTGAACATTTTGCCAAAGTTCTGTAATTTACTGAAGCTTTTAATGGAAATGCAACATGTATTGTTTTGGAAAGTCATTAATGCAGATGTTCTTCAAACTGCTTTTATCAGAGTATGAACGTAACTGAAAATACTTGATTTGTTGCCTGGGTTCTATTCTTGTCTGCTTTGCTAAGATAGCTGAATGTTGAAGTCGATGTTCGTCCGACTACGTTGTTGTACATGACAGGAGCTGGGCTAAGGAGGACGTCCATCTCCTCCTCTGTGACCGACCCCGGAGCTCATGCCGCTAACAGCAGGGATGCTGCATCGTGCCAGTCGGATTCTGCCCGACTCTGATGTCCGTCTGAAGATGAAGATGGCGTATAACGAGCGACATGGACCCAACCGCCAACCTCGGGATCGAAGGAAAGCTCACAAGTATGTCTGGCTGGCTCACATGCCAACCCACGTGAGAAAACGGTCCCAGACAAACACCCAGGTCCCACCCGGGGGCCAGCAGGTCAAGCGCTGTAAGTGAGAAACGGGATTGGCGATTTGTTAAGGGTGCCCCACCCAAATGGTCCTAATTGTTATTAATGGGTGCTGATGTGGGGCATTAATTTGGGGATGAGAACAGTCTGTAGCAGGGAGCAGGGGTGGGGGCCGGGTGTTCATAAATCACAGAGACAGGTGGGGGAGTCTCTGTGTCTCCTGGTTGGGAGGGAGTGAGGGGGGGCCCGCTCTGAGAGACAGGCGAGGGGCCGGCGTTGTTTGGCCCAGCTGCCCTTCTGGGCCCCGCCCCCTTTCACTGCCAGCATCGCTCCAAACACTCCTCGGCCGGCTGTGATCCGTTAGCTGTCAGCGGCGGGGGGGGGGCATGACGTGCGGTAGCGGTGACAGACTCCTCTATGTCACGCCAGTGGTGACGAGGCCCAGCAGTCTGGGCCAATCGCAAATCCCAAGGTCACAACCGAAGTGGACAGCGAATCACAGTCCAGATTAATACAGGATCTGCCATCCGGGAACAGTCCTTAGTATGGGCTCTTCAGGGATTTTCCCAGAATGTTCCATCTGAAAAAGGAGGGAGGGGAAATAAACATACGGGGAGTCGTTCCTGTTCGAAAGGCAGGGTTTCAGAGGCAGAGTTACGGTGGGCAGGGATCCGGTTCGGATGTCTCCCCTCCGTCCCCATCTGGTTATTTAAGGCCACCGCAGAGCTAAGTTTGCCCCCCAAGGGTCAGTGTCAGGTGGCTGTTTGGGTGTTAAGAGGTCTCCTGACTGCTGAACGTGATGCGGGATAAAGTGTCTCTCGGGATTAACGCGACCGCGGCAAAGTCACACCGAACGACAGGAGTTTGTCCATCAGCTGTAAACATCCCGTAAACACGCCTCAGTTACCATGTCACTACCAGGGATTACTTACTGTTCTCCCAATAGCGATTTCCTGACGCCCCCCCCTCCCCCTCCCTCATCTCTCATTGCACTTGGCACGGCCGTTTTTTCTTTCCACAGCCGGGTCTCTAATTTCAGCCACAAGCTTGGTGTGTCCTGGGTAATTAACGGGTGTGTGATCATCAGTTGGTACTTGACCCCTCCTGCTGAACTCTCCACGGCGAGAAGCACGGGGGAGGACCGGAGCCAGGCCAGGCAGAGTCACAGGAAGGGGACGCGCTCCAGGCCGAAACAGCAAGAGCCGATGCCCTCGGGGATCCTCTGTGGTGCTGGGGCAGCATCTCCTCACCCCGCAGCTCTCTTGCTGATATACGGGGCACTGGTTTTCCCCTGGCCTGTGTTTCCGTTGCCGTGGGCACTAGGGCCTGTGGATGCCGGCCAATCATTCGTTAATTTACTGGGGAGGCGGGGCCTGAATGCACTCCCTAGCGGGAAAGAAGACTGCAGTCATGATGTCAATCCATAAGGGCGTGTCCACTGGAAGCTCCTGTTAGACGGTTGCTTCATGACATTTATATGATTCATATAAGCTCCATAACACACCTCTTGTTATGTTAAAGTATAATATTTTTCAACAAGTCGGCAAAAATTACTATTTCATTCATGATTGTTTTGTTTCTCAAAGGTTAAGCGATGTCATGAAAACATTTTATCTTGTAGCTAAAAATACTGAGTGCTGGAATTTTGGATACAAACATGAAAACAAATTGGATACGCATCTGAAAGTTCAGGATACAAACAGATCAAATAAAACTGTTCTCATAACAAGTATACAGCTATTAAGAATATATTATTTTCAGGCCCTATTTTACATAACAGATCAAATTTAATACATTTAATACCATCATTTAAAATGGCCCATTTTATTTTTTCATTAATGATGCGTACATCAACAAAATGTAACCGCAAACCCTCTGCACGCAAATTTATGCAAAAACTTAATTATGTTATGATAAGTGGATTTGATAAAGTAAATTATATTTTACAAAGGTGAACCTTACAGAAACGACTAGATAGATAGCTTCCAAATATTTAAAAGTTTTAAATATTTTAATTAAGAAATTCCTATGTTCCGTTTTAAGACAAGGTAGTGTGACAAGTTATGACAGAGGGCCATATATAAAAATCTTATTTAATTGCTTTGATAAGCAACGCGGTCCCTCTTATCATTTAATTCTTTTTATTCATCAGCTCGCACGTAATTGGACTCGCTCGTGCTGGCCATTAATCGCGGCCCCCCTCGATCGCGGGGAAAGCAGCAGGAGTAGCCTCGTGCGCAGGGGTCGATATCGTAAAAGATAACCTATTCAGCGGCCCCACTTCGGCGCGTTTAGCGTCTGTTTAAATTCAGAGCCATACCTAGCGCCGGTCGCCGATCGATAGCCGGCCGCTTATCCACGGCGCGGCAAACAGACTTATCACCGGGCATTTCGCCTGCGCGTGCCACTCGCGCCGTCACGTGGATCGCGCAGTCGCCACTCCGCAGCCCGACTGCGCGTGCGTACGCCTCTGCGCGTGTCACCCTGCTGACGCTCATGAAAGTATTCGATGCTTTTGAGATGCATCAGTCAGTTGCCATAGACATTGACTAACGATGAAGGTCATTCTAAAGAAATGTTTCTGTTTTGTACTGTGAGGAACTGACTTTATTCATTATTACTGTAAAGACACTTCCATTCGTCAGTAAAGACAAATAAAGTAATTAATCAGTATGTGTCTATGTTTATGTGAGCCCTGTTAAGGTTGAGCATCCAATCCAATCCCTGCCTTGTGCCCTGTGCTGCCTCATATAGGCTCATCATGATCCTGTGATTGATGCATGGATGGATGGATGATATACAGGTGTGTACATTCTTGTCTCTGTATATCTATATAGCGTAGGTACACAGCCCAAGAACCATATGAATATATCGTAACTCATAAGAAATACCCCACCTAACAATTATTGTTACAGTTTTCACATAAAACAAATAAAAGGAGACAGCTTTACTCGCTGTCACCCCCAGCCCTCATCCACCTTTAACAGTCACATGTTCTCCATTGTTCTCCAGATGAGCCAACAAACAAATGAATAAATGAATGCAGATGGGGGGGCGCATGCACCGGCCCCGTACCCAGGTGTGTAGTAATAAGCCTGTTTAGGGTAATTTAGACGGAGCGGCACGTGCCAGGGGCAGACGGCAGTGCGAGCAGCCAGTCGGTGGGGGGGGGGGGGGGGGGCGCTGGCCACCAGCGCACTCATAAAGGAATTCTTCCTGCCCTGTATTTCACACTGGCATTTTTATGCTTTTTTATTTTCCAGCCCATTGCAGCCACGAGCCACGCGGTGATTTATAATACTGCAGGAGAGGCAGGGGCCTTGGGACCGCCCGCTGCTGAGGAGAGAGCCCCCGCCTGCCTCTTGTCCCGCCCCCCCCCATGTGATATCAGGCCCCCTTATGGGGATGAGGAAGACAGCAAGGGTAGAAAGGGCTGAGGAAGACGGTGAAGGGGAACAGGAGGGTCCGTGCTTCCAGGCCGGGGTCCTGACAACCCGGAACACTGTCTGGCCAACGCTCAGACATGATGCCCTCCAAAGGCGGCCCGAAATATTCATCGAGGCCTCATTGATTTCGGCAACGGTTATCAGGGGGTCGTAAACAATGCCCGCGTTTCAACTTTTGCCAGCGTAACAAAAAGCCATTTAGCTAAATCATGGCCTTTGGACCATGCTGAAGAATGACTGGAAGGCGATGGGGTCCAGAGGGTGAGGGGGGGGGGGACAGAGGTGGGGCTTGAAGGGGGCCGATACTCACCGGGATGCAGGAATATCAAGGGGAGCACCCTGGTGTTTTTCCCCACTTCAAGCCCTGGGCAGAGGAGAAGACCAATGGGAATTCACATCTGGTGCAGCTGAAGAGAAGCACAGGGACTCTCCTGACCTGCAGATCCAGGCTCAGCACCTGTCACCCAAGCACAGTCAGTACTGCTGCATTATGGGTAAAGAGAGCAACACAGAGATGCGAGTCATACAGTCATACAAGAAAAACATTCCGGCACTGACTCCTTGCGTCTCCTGGGACGCACAGGAGCACATAGTTTAAAGAAGGGGGCCCATGATATGTTAAAAAAATGGTTTGGTTCCATTTACACTTCGATCTGCCACTGAGGAGCACGGTTTCCGTGGCAATGACTCCGCTATAATTTGCTGGAGACAGGGAGCGGTGGCAGGCCGGCGCCTGTGATCCCACTGATCCACATAATTGGCGCGTCTCTCGGGCGGAATGCGCTGCCCCGCCGTCTCTCCCGCGCCACAATTGAAATAACAGACCTAACCAAGCTGAACAAAGCAAAGGTAGGCTGTCGGCTTTGATGAATGAACGACAACTCGCATCTCAGCTCATTTCGACTCTGACGAGTGAGTGACAGAGAAAGATGTCGAGGCGTCGCGACGCCGCCAGATCGAGGCAGATGTCGGAGCGACGGACGAGAAGCTTCTCCCCTCTCCCTCTGTCTCTCTCGTCTCTCTCTCTCACTCTATCTGTCTTTTTCATCCAGAGACACCGCCGTTTTAGGGACTGAGAGAGATGGTGAAAGATGGGAGAGACTGTGTCCAGACTCTCCTCCATCCTAGCTGCCAATGTATAAATCAGTGCACAGCACAGCCATGCAAAATTTAGGACCGGCACAGAATGTGGAAGTCCTATTTAAAATGGTGAATGAATAATTCAGTGAGACCTCCTCCTACCAGCCTGCGACTGACGTCACAGAAGACTAAATGTCTCCTCTTCTCTTTTTACATGAGAAGTTACAGAGTAAACAAAAAGGAGCTTTGACTATCACAAAACCCCATTTATGCTTTTATTTAAGAACATCGGTGGTCGAGCCATTTGATCGAAAAAAGGATCTAAAATAGCACATTAGGAAAACTCACACAACAGAATTTAATTTTCCAGAGCAATGTTCTCCAGACTTATGTGTTACAGATTACTGCGGGGCAATAGAGAGCCTATCTGATGCTGGAATTGTTCTTACAGAGAAGCAATACAAGCCCAGAACTTCAAATGTGACAGCCATCAAGATTTCCTTGTGTTTTCACCTGTAGGTTGACAGTTCAAAACCTATGGAGGAATTACTGTTGTCCATCACCCTGAGATCTACATTAAGATGCTGCAGCTTGGTCTCCCGTCAAACGACACGTGCATTCACACAATCAGCGTCCACGCTTTAGGCGCCTGAGCGGCCCCCGGCCCCTGTACTCTGGTCATTCATCTCTCCCCCATAATCCCAGAGCCAAATATTTAACTTAACGGCTCCCACGATTCGGAATTACCTGGCAATGATTGCATTTTTGCAATATGACGTTTAAAATGTATGCAGGCTCCACACTTTGCTTTATGGTGCACAGCAGGAAAAGAGTATCTGCCTAAACGAAGCATGTTTGTTGTTCGGGGTCTCTGCCGCCCCCCCCTGTGTTTATCATCCACCCGGTTCCAGCGGAGTACTGCCCTTTCCTGCTACTTAGTGCAGCTTTAATTGTTTCACGTAAAAATGGAATGGGGGTATAATCTGTCCCCAACCCATTATAACTCATTATATGGCATTCAGGGCACTGCACAGATCAGCCAGTGGCTACCAATACAGTGTAACAACTTCACCTGCTGTCCCCAATTCCCAGGCTGCGCCCAGGATCCATATTGTCCATATAAAGTGGGCAGCAGCTACATGAAGGGCACCTATATTTTCCACTTACCTTACCGAACTTGTCGAGTATAATGGGAGAACGAAGAGCAGCTCATTACCAGGATAAATCGCGTAAAGTTGGCTGAGCAGGATAAATCAGACCAACTGGGCTGAGATTCACATAAACACGGCGTTCACTGGGCTGCTCAGCCTAAAGATGTAAGGCTTTGCTGACCGCAATCTACACGTACATTACAATATGTTACACTCGTGTGATATTTTCTAAATACTTGTAAATGCACGCATATGACAAATATTAAATTATTTTTAATCAGACCTAAACGAATGTGCTTTTCAAATAACTGCTTTTTGAGAAATTATACCATTATTAGTTGTTCAAATGATCGAATGTTATGCTAATTATGAATATTTTTAATAATTTGTACAAAAACAGTTTTTCAGAGTTTTTTGTAGACCTACTCTTTACTTTATTTACGTCTATCGCAGTAGCTCGCATTCCTTCCAACAAATGAATTGTGCAGCAACCGCTGCAAGTCACTCCGTCTCTCTCACACGTATTACCACATATAAACCAGGTTTTGAGGTCCTCATGACTATGACTCTGACTTAATATGATCTATGATTTTGTCCTTTTCAACCGTCTGCTCGGTAATTCGAAGAAATTGCTTAACACCATTTTCATATTTAATTCTCTCTCCACGCTACTTCTCTCCTGGCTAGATTTCTAGATTTTAACTGAAAGCGATATGTTACGAGATTTCCTTCGGCGTTCAGGGACGATTGCAGACACGATTATCCGTGTGACCTTCACCTTTCTTTAATTCCGTGCTACGCCATGATACATGCAGCGGAACAAGGCACCGCAGACAGAACTGCCACGTTCTAGAACCGAACTGATAAATTCCATATCACCGGCACAGACAATTAAAATTCATTTGACATCTTCCCTATCTCCGCACTCCGTCTGTACTGGTTCATTTAGAAGCCATTTGTCTCGGCTATAGATTTCCTATTTTTAATGACGTATGGCAGGGAGCGTTGGTGAATAATAGATGCTCTCAGTGCCGTGTCACTCATGTCCCGCTCGGAACACTTTGCGGAACCGCCGCGCGCTGAGAGGTTTTTACCTCCGGACAGCAGCGTTATCGCGCGCCCAGCGAAAGACGTTTATCACAAGGGTCAGGGGGCGGCGGGCGGTGATCTATCGCTCCTGTAGAAACCAAATGAATAGACCTGTAATTATCTTGTTAAAAGGGTAGCCCGACAAAAAGAGCCAACTATAATTTAAATTGTTTTGTTTCCCTGCAGCCAAAAGCTCTTGTGATTGACATAATATAACCGAAGCTGTTATTTATAAGACTGATGCTAATTGTATATATATTTAAGAGGCTAAGGCTTAAGAGGGGCACGTTCTTGTATTCGTGTCAGCTCTGATCTTGTATATTTTATTCTTTCAGGTTTTTCTCTTCTCTTCTTTTTTTGTGATGCAGCACGAAGCGCAGATAATTGAACTCGAGAGGATTTTCTGTCTTCTGTGGCAGAGGGGAAATTGGAATCTTCGGAATCCATTAGAGGAGCAATTCTTCTGCAGTCGCTCAGGGTGGGAGGGGTGGTGGTGATGGTGCTGGTGGTGGGAGTGGGGGTGCGGTGGGCAGGGGGGCCGGTGGGAGTGAGTTGGTGAAGAGTCGTTCAACAGACAGGCGGACTGTTTGTTATAAAGGAGGAAATAATTGCCACGAAGCAGCAAATAAATAAATATAAAAGAAAAATAAAACGCCACACAAATACGTAGAAATGCAAGTATGGGTGCTTTACCTTGGCTGGTCACGTAGAACTGCCATGTAAAAAAATAAATATCCCTGGAAAAAATAATAAGATGTCCATGAGTATGCGAGTAAGAAAGCAGCATCACACGTGGCTCTCATGTAACCAGTTTGTTAGAGCAAAACTGGGAGGCGATGCCTACAGCCTCAGTGTGATAAATACCAACCTCACCTGGATCAGCTGTCGGCCTGGAGATGAAGATGTCTTTATCTTTGAGTGCGGCACAGTCCCTGAGAGACAAACATCAACAGATGGAAACGTCTTTATCTGCGCAGCGGTACGCGAGCAGTGGCCGAATTACCAAAGCGTAAATACACCCGTCTCTGTCTGACGATCAGCCCCAACAAGAGAATAACAAACGACACGCAAAGAAAACTGGCCAAATAAAAACGGTGGGTATCTGAAACAGTCAGGCCAAATATGCAAACGTGATTTTCATACGCTGAAAATGTGAATAATATGATTTTAATGAAAGTATAGCTAAACATAATAGGGCATTTCATTGCAGTTTGTAAAATATAAAATATTTATGGAACTGTAAACGGTTAACTTATTGGAATGCTGCGTGTGTTTTATAAGGCGTACATAACAATCGGCCCTCCTCTTTATAAGGGAAATGAAAATGCAGACGCCTGCTGTTTGAAATAAATCTGTGATGGCGAGCGATATCGGGGCCCTCGGCGTGGGGCCGTGAGTGGAGCAGCACGGCTCCTGCAGCAGATGGTCCCTCGTCCTCTCCCCGCGGAGCGCCTCCTCTCGCTCACCGCGGCTTCTGTTTGCGGTGAGACAGAAGCCAACGCGCACCCCGCCGACGGCATCCAGGCGCGGGGGTGGGGTTTGCCCCCCATCCCCCCCCCCCCCGCATCCCCTCCCCGGTGGACGCCGCAGGTAATGCAACCCTAACCCCTGTCGTTACATATTTCCAGCATTACAAAACCTGTTTCATTTCAGCATGCTGTTCTTTCTGCCATTATAACGCAACACTCGGAAGATTCGCTCGTTTAGGGTGACACGGGGAAGGAGGTGGAGGAAAAAAATACGCAGGGTCAAATTCATTTCATTTCTCTAAATGTTTTTTTTTTTTAACCCGGCTTCCCGATGAAAGGACTGATTAACTTGAGCCGTGCAGGTCGTGTAAAGACGGCGCTGGGGCGGCCCATTTGCACGATCGATTCCCCTCCCTTACGGGGGACCTACCCGACTGATGCCTGTCACCGGGGTTGTCATGGCAGCCGGTTCTCCGACAGCGCGGGCCTTGTCTGCTCCACCACAGTCAGCTCAAGGTTAACAGCCAATAGACCACTGAAACAGGCAATTATAGTACAGTCAATTCCACTTAGGAAAATAGTACCTGAGGAGTAAATATTTCAGACCAGGGAACACAATTATATACCCTGGTAAAATCCATGGCTGTTACACTTCCAACCGTTGGGCACCTCACAGGTGTGGTTGGATAAAGCCAGAGACGATCAATATTCCAATGGAGGCATTCAGCATCTGGAAAATGAGATTATTAGCTGGGATTTTTTTTTCTGTTAATGAACAACTGGATGAAGGAGCCGGGATATTTAATCTGTCTCTGGAAACTGTGCCTTGGATCGAATGTATTGATTGGTTCTTTGAGTGACCAATCAAATGTATGCCTCTGTCAGTGCTACCAGGTACTTTGTACTGTGACAAGCAAAGGTAGGTAGAATAAAGGAAGGTAGGCCACTTTCTGATGTACTTTTCCTGGGTTGCAAGGCTGGATACAAAAGCCATTTGATACAGTAGTATGACCTCTGCACCACCGGCGACGACATCCAGCTGCATCTTTGGGAGGGAGGGGGCCGTCAAAACCTTAGTTTGTGACATGTACAAAGGTAACTCCTATACAAACTACATTTGGCAAGCTAATGTGGCATTTTTAATTACTCACACACCTGTGTTTAACTCCGATTAGTCCTTGGAACAGGTGTGGATGCTAATTACGTGCCTGTCCATCAAAAACCCGAAAATTACTAAGACGATGTCACTAAAAACAAGCAAAAAATTTTGATAGCTAAATTCACTTTTGAAGCAAATGATAGTTTGAGGTTTAAAGGGCCCAAAAAGACGCAGTGATTACGTTGCTTCATTGTTAACATCAAATTAACGCCAAACTGGCTTTCAAATCATTTCAACATTGTCTTCCAATTTCACGTCCAGGTTAAGGGTGATTCTTCACAGGAAAACGGGAATTTTGGAGACATTCACGTACCTAACAGGCTCATCTTCCTCTCTTTTGACAAGTCCTACACTGAAAGGAAAAACAGGCTTTCGGCTTTGACAGCCTTGTGGAGAGATTAGGTTATTTGTTTGAGGTCATTACTATTTAGGATGTCAAGTCAGGCAGAGTGGGATGAAGTGTTATTGATTTCATCCCCAATTTACCAGGCCAGGATGAAGCGTCCTGCCCTCATTCCGTCAGAGTGCACAACTTTCCCCCAGTTTGGAGAGGAATGTCATGGGTCAGGGTTCTAGTCTGGTTAAGGAGCTCTGTCAGAACTAAGGCAGCGTATTAAGAATCTTCTCTTGAACACAGCATGTAAATGAAAACACAGTATATGAACTCAAAGCTATATTGCCCACATTGTTTTAACATTGCCTGACCTCATCCTTTTTTTTGAGTGTTTTTGCTTAATACTTTCATGTCCTTTTATTTTTATACAATTATGCAGGCGCCCTGCTTTTAATGAAAAGCAATAAAGCAACCGATTGAACGGTGGACTGATTTTGATGCAGTAATAACTGGGAATCATAACATGATGATTCGTGACTAAAATTTGAATTGGACTAGTGCAGAATTAAGAAAATAAACATTTTCACTGCACAGTTGGCTCATTAAGCAAGACGGCTTCAAAGACTCTCATATCCTTCCTTCATTTTCTCTTTACTTTCCTCCTCCTCTCCCCCACCTCTGTTCTTATCCCTTTTTCATACTACTACTAATTTTTCCCTTGACATACCCCCCTACATTCACCATATCTTAACGTGATGGCTGCTTCAAAGAAGGCAGCTAATCTGATGCTGATGGATTCCAGACTCTCGCTGCCATTTGTCTGTAGTCGTGCCAGTTTTGACACACCCTCAAGTCAGGCCGACCAATGACAAATCGGCATTTCCAGAGGAGCGGGAATAGAGTCATCAGGGTTACTGACTGCTTGATAAACTGCTTGTGATTGGTGGTTCTCACCTGGTGGGTTCGGCTTTTGGATTTACTGCACAGACAGGTTATTGCTTCTGGGTTTCTTGTCCCCTTTCACCTGAACACTTAATTACATACAATCATTGGCGTATTTACATTTCAGTTATCAGCAATATTGTTGTGAATTACATCTAATCCAGCTACCAATTTACTATTTGAAGAAATAGGAAACTGTCATGGGTCGCTTGTCTGTTACCTGTGCAAAGGGGAGTTATCGGCTGAGAAAGTGAAATCTCCTCAGCTAAAGGGGGAAGCCAAGTCTCATAAAAGGCGAGATTTTAATTTTCAGCAATAACAACGGCGAATGCACGCTGTGTTAATGAAGAGGAGATGAGCCTGTAACAGTAACACGGTTTATTTGCTCTTAGAAATGGTTTTGGTCAATGAGACGGGTAGTAAAAAAAAGGGTGGGGCGGGGGGCTGGTTTGAGGGACAGGTTTGTGGCTTTGGGGCAAGTAAGGGCAGCCTAGGGCAGATGTGTGGTAGGACGGTGTCACGTGGGGGGCCAGCTGAGAGATGGGGATG
>JAODKF010000051.1:2213412-2258458 GCA_026779585.1 Mormyrus proboscirostris | reverse complement strand
CCCCCCCCCCCCCCCCCCCCCCCCCCCCCCCCCCCCCCCCCCCCCCCCCCCACAGCGGCGCAGCGACCCGGGGCAGGCTGGGGGTGGAAAGGTTATACGATATAGTCAGGAGCCTGATTTCCTCAGACAGAGATTGGCGAGCCTCATTCTGAGCGCTGACCACACTGACACAGCAGAAAGCGTTAAACACCTGCCCAGCGGACACTGATGAATTGACGCGGCGAAAAATCGAAGACTCCCGTAATCAGCCAATGGATCCGATAGCAACAACATTTTTCAGTTTTGTCCAAACCCATACAGGGAGGCACTTCAGCAGCGTCACGTCTCATTGGCCGACCTCTTCGTCTTTCTCCCGGGCTCTGATTGGGTTCCAGATTATCAGCGGTGTTTCTGATTCTCCGCGTACGCCTGGGAGAGGCCGTGTGGGCGGAGCCTGAGCAGCAGGAGGCCCGCTGAGGGGCTTCGTTTTTGGGCAACTGCTTGTGCTGGTTTTGTGACCATTATCTATTGCTTTGAGTATCTTTTTTTAACTTTTTTTAAAGGGGGGGGGGGGGCGACCCGTGGGGCCTGTGGCGGCTGACGTGCGAGGCGCTGTCGCCGTGCCAACGGCAACAGCAAAACAATGCTCGTTGGAAAGAGTCTAAGGCAGAGGAGTGGAGAGCCGGCCTGCTCAGCAGGTGAGGGGAATCAGCCAAAATGTGTCAAAAATCATTTGTATTAAAGATTTTCACACTAAGCATAGATGGTCTGGAGCCCAGTCATTAGAATGTAAATTGACAGCAAAGAGTAGATTCAGTTCCTTTTGATGTATTGCTGTGTTGACAACAATCTTCATAGATACATGGGGGGGAGGGGGGGGGGGATCCTGTTTATAATTTAACCCATTTGTGAAAACGCTGTCTTGTGTAACCCAGGGCAACGCAAACACTGCCTTCCATAAACTGGAGTTAAACCTGACTGAGTTTTAAAAAATTTCCACCCTACAGATCATTGCCTCTGCAGAGAACCTTTGCGAGAAACACGTTTGTATTATTCACAGCTGGGAGACGCGGGAGGCGGCGCGGAGCAGCCACACGCGCCGTTTCCTTATTTATAGGGGCGTCGATGTATCACATTTCCTGTGTATAAGACTTCATCTACGAATCAATTCGAACATCACTCTGTATAGTGTAATTTATTATATATACATTGAAGCTACATATAATGTGTGTATATATCTCAGTATACATTTATATATGGGTATATATTTTTTCTATGAAGGAAATGCCAGTTGTTTACACACCCACACACCAACACACACATATATCTAATATATATATATATATATATACACACACACACACACACCCATAAAGCTGGACGCATGACATTAGGAAATTGCAGTGCTGCATTATTTATCCTTGTCAGTCAGTTTGGGCGTAACCTCTCCTGAAGGTGCAGTGTGGTGCCCAGACGGAGTCAGACCATACAGAGAGCGTATGGTGTTTATCAACAGGGACCAACTGGAGAGCACTGCTCATATTAATTGTCCTCTCAAGCTTCTGCGGTCCGCAGCCACGCGTTCTGGCTCGCCTCCCGCCCCGAACCCGAATCGCGCTCCCTCTGCATGCATAATTGGATCTCGCCTCGGCCGCCGGCTCACGATCGGCGAGGCACGGCGAAACCCATTTGAATATCAAACCGTGCCACTCGCCCCCTTGTCCTGACAGCTTCATTACCGCCGAGTGTAAAAATGACTGCGGGGCAGCGCAGACGGCTCGGGGCCCCTGGCAGGCGGGGGCCGCGGAGCTCGTCACCACCAGACAGACAGCTTTTGTCCTACTTAATAAGCCATCTTCAGGAAATAGTCTCTCTACTCCCAATTTATTGTGATGTCCGGTGGCCCTGCCCCGTGTGCTCGTCGGAGGACGGGGTCCCGGGGTGACGAGCTGTGTCAGTCAGACGCGCGGCGAGCCGTTTGACTGCGCCATCATGAATTCATAATGAATGTTGGATTTCTCTTTCGCCCAGATATGGTAATCTAATTAATTTTACAGAAATGTCAGGCCCAAATCAATTTGAGTACTGTGTTTTATCACCACCGCATTAGCATAGCGGAGGAGCAGAAGACAATGGCAGGTGAAAAGAGGGGAGCTTGCACACACACACAGACACACAGACACACGCATGTGCACAGACACACGCATGTGCGCACACATACAGACATACACACACGCATGTGCACACACACACGCATGTGCACACACATACAGACACACACACACACATGCAGCGATGCTGATACACGGTCGCTGCCATCAATACGTACACCGCGCATCTGACGCGGCTCTATATAAAGACGCCCTCCGTAACCTTAAGTGGGGTTTTTTAACAACCCCATTGTTAGCTTGTTAACTACATGCCTATGGTGACAAACAGGAACTGTGCTTTCTGCACTTTTTAAACAAAGGTTATAGAGCCCTTTGGCGGCGGGGGGGGGGAGGGGGGGGGTTCCATCAGCCGCCATCTTCTGCCAGAGTGTTCACTACACATCTGTTGCAATGCAGCAGCGAGGCACTCCTTTCTGATACTTGGGGGGTGGGGGCCAGACAGAGCCAGATTGCTGGCCCATTAACAGCTCGCTAGACTCCCGCTTCCAAGTACCGGCTGAACTCAGCCCCCGCCGCACCCTTGCTTAGAGACCAGGCCGACGAGGTGCCACAGCTGGCTGGCTGGTCCACGGGCAAACGCTTCCATCTTGGGTCTAAGCCAAACGGCCCGAGCATCCCGGCTTTATGGCCAACTGTAATCCAGATGGAGGGGAGGCTTCCTGCTTGTTGCCATGCTATGGAGAGCTTAAAGCTAACCTCACGCTAATGCTAATCCTGGAGTGGAACCGAGGTCAGAGGTTCTCGGTCGTCTCAAAGTCGGGATGAGAAACACGAAGGTTGGCCGGATGCGGTGATTTTTAAAACACACCCGTTCCGTTAAGTGGAGCCACCTTAGAACCGCTTGCTTTGTTAGCAGCGCGGCAGGAACCTGCCAGCGTTGTCTTTCGAGCTGAGATGAGGACACGGGAGCGAGGGGCTGACATTAACCGTGGTGCCGAGGGGCAGCAGAGCCAAGCCTGTCATCTTCAGCGGCACCTCCTCCCAATCAGGCAGCCGAGGCGGTGGCACCTCGGCGGGGATGGATCCAGCGGGAACCCCCCCGGGGAACCCTGCCCTGATCCGTCCCGCCTGGAACCCCTCTCCTGCGAGGTGTCAGAGAAAGCCTTCAGAGATCTTATTAAAAACCTCCTACGGATGTCGCCAGGCGCCTCCGCGTCACGCAGCTGACAAGGATCCAGCGACCGCTTCTTTTATACCGTAATGGGAGGACGACGGAAGAGGTCAAGCTGGGACGGATCAGCGCGGGGTCCCGACCCGTCGGAGGAGAGAATGCACGGTCGGGACTTTTAACAGAACGAGGCGCGGAGGTGCAGAGACGCCCTCGCATCGACCGCGTGCATGGGGAGGGGGGGGGTTAGGACGACTCGTTCTGAGACACCCTCCCCAAGCAACGCATGACAGATAATTAAATGGGGTGTCCCATTAGGCAAGAGACAGGCTGGCGCTCCTGACGTGCGCTGGGGCGACACTGTGCTTTCCGGGCTGTCGAAACCAGCCGCGCTGACGGTGAGCACCCTCCCCGGTACGGGCCTAGACACACGAGAGCGGAGCTCAAGACTCATCTTCAAAAAGCAGTCGATCAAAAAATTACCTGGTGCACTGACGCAGTACCATTGAGTCCATGGAAAAATAGGGTTTGGGGACTGGCCATAATAACCTCTAGCTATCACTCCAATTGGTGTAAAGCATGCGTAACACTCTGCAGCACAATTCCACTGTTCTGCAGTCGTATATTTTCACATATGGAAAAAATCACCAAAGATGTGAGCCATTACATCGGTTGGTTTCACACAACAAAGAGACTTGACAATCTGCTTTTAATTCTATATATATTATAATATAAATTATTACAATGATCGTAAAAATATCTGAAGACGTCATTTGAAGACGTCATTTAAAACTGAGCCCTGGTTTTTACTGCACTGAAATGAAGACAAGGGAATGAGGTAGTTCGCTTTTAAATACGAGCGTCCGCGAGTGATCGTGGTCGTGGGGGCTCGCGAGAGCACAGACTTTGAAGAGAAAATGCAGCGGCTTTGGCGCAATGTTTATGAAAGCCATATATGCCCCCTACTGGGCATTTATAGCAAAACATAATTCTCTTCGGATTTTATGTTAAAAGTTTATTTAGCAACAGATATTTTTGATGCTGCTTTACACAAAAGTTTTAATTATATCTACTGGCGAAGTTTAATACGCAGCCACTAATATTTACATCACACAAAATTGTATTTTGACTTGGCTTCTATGTAATAGTTCTCTTGAAAAATACATAGCTTTTCATTTATTTAAAGCTAAATAGGCTTATATATGAAAGAATGCACTTTTATAAAAAAAATTGGCTGTAAGCCATAAAATGCTATGTCGCAATCCAGGGAAAATATAATTGTGGGATGTAACCAGAGAACCTATTTAATACTAAAGTAAATATCTGTCTGATCAAGTTTGTAAATATACATACTGTATGCTGAATTAGGTGACTGATCAAGTGATCAAACCTGCGAGGAAACCAGCTTTTGACAGTCAGAGTGTGATTTGCGTCCTATTATGTATGAAATCCCAGGGTTGGAAACAAAGATGACGGGTAAAATGGATGCGCGGTATCACTTTCATCACAACCCATGTCTGATGCTTAGCCCAGAGCACCTGGGTTTGCCACTGGTGTTCCTGGCCGTCCGCCTTGGACAAACCCCACACTACACGCTTAGATTTTAGTCCAAGTCTGGAACATCAGCCACCTGATGCTAACGTTAACATCTAGGCTCCCGCTATTCAAAAACGTTTAATAATATTGCGACCAAATATATTTTTGTTAAATGCATATGCAATTCAGTTTAAATCTATACTTAATTACTGTATAAACAGTGATAGGTACGCTAGGTGTAGGTAATATGTGCTGTTTCCTAGTTGCTGTTCATTGTCATAATTTCTTTTGCTTTTAATTTATTACAAAAGTTGCAGCAGGAAACCGCTGCTAATTCCAGTATTATCCTAACAAACCCCAGTTGTCCAGAAAATTCAACTCATTTTCGTGGTCCTATTAGTATTTATTTAAGCGGACCAGCAAAGGCAAAATTAACATGACATTTTGCGCACCTTGAGCCCTTGCAATTGCTTTGTACCGGTGATATAGGACTTAAATGTGCTACATCTCTCCGGGAAGACAGAATTCCGATCTTCATTATTAAAGCTGTAAAATAGACACATTAATATTTATATTTGCAATTATCATTATTGTAGGTGAAGTGGCCTATGAGAACATTCCGTTATTTTCAGACACCTTAGGTAAATTAAGATTTAAACTTTTAGTTATTTTAAATTGCGCATTAACAACGCACTGCTTCAAACAATTAAGTATTTGTCTTTTTGTATATCTTTTATTCAGGAGATTACGAATCCCTGCAGACACCGTTATTAATGGAAGACTATTAGGATTGCTGCACTTATCTGGAAAGCATAACGCTGAATGATTTGTATTAATCCGTGTTTCAGTCTTTCACATTATTTCATAAATATATCACACGCACTGGTGTTTTTTTCCAGCAGAATTTCTCGCAGCAGGCCCAATTTAAAGTACAAAAATTAGACAGCACGACTTATTATGCAAGAACATCATACATATTCAAAATGGGACAAGACTGAACTGCCAAGACCATTCCCCTAATGCCCAACAATCTCGATAAATTGTACTAATTAAACTGGTCATTTTACTACTGAAAGACGACGAAAGAAAATGATTTGCCACATAAAAATATTTACATTAACATTTTATTCACTTAGCAACTTCTCTCTTCCAGAAATGTATGTCCTTAAAAAAAACAAACGGTGTCGTATTGCTCATAAGGGCCTGTTCGTTTATTAATCTGACGCACCACTCAAAAGTCTGTTTTGTGGGCTGATTTGCTTAATATCACCCGCCATTAACTTTATGTAGCTCACCAAACTTGTTTATTTTGTAATTAACAGTGCGATCGAAGAAGCCCTTTTAATGAGGCGTACAGCGCTGAATTTCAGATTATTGAGAATCTCTGAATTCGCTTCGACCAGGCTTTTACCAAGAATAGTAATTAGTTTTATTGCATTTGTAATTCTGGGGGAAATGGTTTTATGAGTGCGATCGTCTTTACTTACGACCAAGACCCTTTTATAAGTGCACTCTTAAGTACGGACGAGACTAAACACTGGGGAAACCGGAGAAAGCATGACAAATTACAGCGTGTCCAAACTGGCTGATACTGGCAATTACCTTACTGGTGGAATGATATTGAAGCGAAATCATCTTCTTGGTATAAGTAACTAGCGCTGAAGAGTTTTCACACGCTTCAAGCGTTCATTGTAATTATTTTAATCGCCATTCACGCTGCTGTCGGCAGCATTAGCTTCGTCAACCTCGGTGACCTAAGCGACGCGTTGCGATTGAAATTGCGATTCGGACAGTTATAATGGAAAATCATTAAATATAAATTGGAATTTCTACATAGCCAAGCGAAGAGTAAAGTAAACTTTTGCTCGAGGACTAGCGCTTCTCTAATATTACCGTCGATGGGGTTTGTTAATGCAGATTAACATGCATAATACCAGGTTGTCACATCGGAAGATGGAGACTGTCTACAGCATTTTTACCTAACTCGCCAAAGCAGCCATTATCAGTAAGCTTTCTTTCAGAAACATTTATTTTTCATTACCGCAGTTAAACACATACTTAAAGGTTATTTTAAAAGTGAGAATGCAGTGAATGCAGTGCATTTTTAAACGTCAACCTCCATCAATTAATTCAAAGTCTGATGGACCACTGTTTTTTTCCCCCCAAACGTTGTTTTCCCCTCCCAAAGAAACATAAAAGCCACTTCAACTTACTCCACACTTTTGTAAAAAGTAAATATTACAAAGCATTCACAGAAGTCTAGCTTAAAACCTGCAACACTGTCTACATCTTACGTCACTGAAATATCTACAATCAACTTGCTTGCATAACACTGATAAACAAGCTTAAAAATTCTGGACACACCGAACGATTAAAAAAAGGACACTTTCACACAATGCAAGACGTGTAAAAAACTGCCTAGAGACACGGTATATAGGGATGGAAACCAGAGAACATTTCGGTGAACTTTAGGGAGAAACTCCAGAAACCTAGATCAGAAGGTCAGATCAGCCAGGCTGGTGCTGCTTCACAGCACAGGGTGGAGGTGACAGGTAACCACGGAGCTCTCCCTGGCTGGGGGGGGCCTCAGCTAGGGGGGCTGTCATCCTGGGCAATCTCGTTGCCTTCGGGCGTGCCAGGGTCACTGCCGGTCCCGGTGCACGAAGATGAAGTGCTGGTGGAGGAGAGCCAGGCAGAGTCATCCCAAAATGCAAACACCCTTATTTATCCAGGGGCCTTTCACAAAGCAGGCTTTTGCTTAGCTGGATAACTTGTTGGATTTAAGGTAGTCTGGCCTGATAAGACTTTTTATCCACTTGCACTTAGCCCAGACTACCTTAAATCCAACAAGTTATCCAGCTAAACAAGGAATTCTGCTTCATGAAAACAGGCCCTAGGTGTTCTGAATATGCATTAGGCTAAAGCAGGGCCACCAAACCCAGCTCCTGGGGATCTACCACCCTACAGAGCTTAGGTGCAGCCATAATTTAACACACCTGACACAGATTATCAGGTGTGTTAACATATCAGGCTTCAATACTGAGATGCCATTAAAGGGCCTGATTATCTGCATCAGTAGATAGGTCCATGAAATTTACATTAATTAATTTATTAGATGCTTTCTCCCCCCCCCCCCCAATGTGATGTACAATTCAGAAATTGGGATCAGGCCATCCCTGGAGCAATTGGGAGTTAAGGGCTTTGCTCAAGGGTCCAACAGTGAAATCACTCAGCCATTCATGGGATGTGAACCGGCGACGTTCCGATCTCAGTGTCCCACACCAACCCTGGAAGTTGGGCCACCGCTTGCTGACCGCACACTGAGCGGCGCCCAAGTACCTATCAAGGTCCAAGGTGAAGCAGACGGCGCCCTGAGGGCAGAGGCTTTCTTCGGAAGCGAAGCGGCTCTGCGGCCCACAGCGCTGGATGGCCTCGGCTACAGAGTAGCGCGTCAGCCCCGAAGCACAGGCCTCGATCTTAGATACGCTGAGCTCAGACTGCAGGAAGAGGTGCAGGCAGCTGTCAGACAGCAGCAGAGGGATCTCCAGGAGTCTGTGAACAAGGGGTGGTGAAAGGAAGAGCAGGCAGTCAGCCATAATTCACCAGGAGGTAGTACTGAGCGCTGGGATCCGGAGCGGAGACATAAAGCACAACAGACACCCACAGTAACAAAGCAATAAGCTCGAGAGCAAAGCTCAAGTGGAAGATCTCACATGTAACGGACCCCAGCGGCAGGAAGGAAGAATTACGCGTACAGTTACTTTTCTAGGCAAAAAATTGCCTGGCAGATGGGAAAAAAAAACGAGCACCGAATAAAACCCAACCGCTCATTTCTGTAACAAATTTACTGCTACATAAAAGGAAAGCCGAGGCAGGTTTTGTTCACCTCTATTCATAACAGGACGCAGCAGAGAGCGTTTGCGTAACGGCATCTCAAGTCACGGCAGTTAACGCGATTCACGTTACTGTTACGGTCTCGCAGAGGGCGGGCTACAGCACTGGTCACACGTGGGAATCAATCTGTCGCAGCGTCCGAGACTGCCTAGGGTGGCTGGTGGAGCTATGATGTCTAGATACGACAAACCAATACATCTCCGAGGACTTTTGAGAAAATCCAAATTTTGATTCAGGGCTGCTATTTGTACACATTTCCCAACGGAATGCTGGGCAATCTGCTTCACTTCCATGTCAGCAAAACGCATCGACTGGCTGTGTATGATCTGACAGGCCGCCTCAGATGCTTTGAAGGGAGGGTGTGCAAGCGCCCCCCCCCATACTTTAGTGTGCCAAAATCCCGCATACTAAAACACCAGGACGGCAACAATGGAAACCACAGCACCCTTAACTAGCAGATGTAGTCCAACTTTGAAATTAGCAGCAGATCACCTTGAGTAGGGTTCACATTTGTCCTGGTAAAACCTTGAAATTAGTCAACCGATTTTCCAGTCACGGAAAACATATGGAAATTCAGAGGGAAAAAATAAAATATCCTGGAAAATCTTGTACTGTCATGGAAAAATTCCTACGCAAATGAATAATTTTACCAAGGCATTTTACTTTTCCTCTCAATTTCCATGCATTTTCGATGACAGGAAAATTGTTTAACTATTTTCCAGGATGAGTGGGAACCCTGTTGAGGACAATTGATGCATTCCAAGTATAAGTAAAAGCAACAACTTAATCTGATTAGTAATACAACTGAACTGAATCAATTCATTTGAACCAAAAGGAACCATCCCAGCAATAGCCACTAGGTGGCATTTAAGTAACGGTTTTGTATCGCTACTGCCGTGAATCTCCAAAAAGCAGGCGCCCTTCAGTTCTGAACGCCTCGTGGGAAAATGCAGACTCACTCTTCCAGGAACTGCTGTAGCTTCTTCATCCTCTTGTTGATATGGAAACTGTTGCTCTGACTGAAGAAGGGGTTCCGGGGAGGAAGTTTAGGTAGCTCTCTGAGGCATGTGAGCAAGAGATGATCCCTAGTCAAACTTTTCTCCATGTCCTTAAGATAATCTGCCCCAGAACACCGCTAATCTCGCAATGCCAGAGAAAACCCATGACAGCAATAAATTGTACTCAATAAGGACCGAATCCCCCCCAAACCCCCACCAATGGTGAGACTATTTTTTTACCTACATGAGAAAAGTATTATCCTGAAGCCTCTGCCGGAGCCACACAAACTCACGGTATCTTCGTCTCACGCACGAGATCTTCCTTCTGAAGCACATGCTGTTGGTCTGGAGAACAAGAATCCAATTTAGCCATTTAACATTCGTCTTAGTGGTGAAGAGACATCTCACGCATCTCCTTGTGGGCCTAGTTCAGGGCTGTTCAAATCACGATCCTCAAGGTCCCAACCCTGCTGATCTTACAGCCTTCTTTTACCTAGGAACCAGGTGTGAAGCCTCTGGCCAATCAGAATAAGTTAAACTAAGCACATGGGAGAACCCGAAAACAAGGCCTGGATTTGGAATCGAGGTCTGGATTTAAAAAGCCCGGGCCCAGTGTGTTACCCATCATGACAGATCTGCTCGTTCTGGACTACCATACTCACGTGTAAACAGATTTCATAATCCAGGTGCGTATGCCAGTAATCATCCTTCTGTATCCTAGGATCTCTGACCCAAACACTCACAAACTCCTGGAAAAGCAGAAGAAGCTGCCTGTCTTGCAGAAATTCGACACTCAAACGGAACACATTTGTAGAGCCAGTCAGCAAGGTCATGCAGCTGAAGCCACACTGTATGACATCCAGTGCGAGTCAAATAAGCAGCAGCACGACAAACACGCCATTCAGGAGACACACTTCTCAGTTCCAGTGGGTTTAGTACACTGAAGAATAATGAGGACTCAACTTGTGAGGCAAGCTGTGGATGGAACACCAACCTCACTACACACCCAGACCACTCCCCTGGGCTTTAGTTAATGAGTAAACCGGAATAACTTAATTAGCCTTTCTACCAGCTGCTGGTATAGTAGCCTAGATATCAAGTTCCACTGTTGAAATCCAATGAAAGATGCGCTTCTTCATAGAAGACTACATGGTGTTTATAGATCTGCGATATTTATTGTAGAGAGACTTAGGATAGTTGCGGAAGGCATACCTCTTTTTTCGTTAGACCGTCGTCCATCTAATCAATTCTGACCTGTAAAAACAAACACTGGGGTCAGGCTGTATGCCGTACATGCACTCAGTTTCATTGCATACTTGGAACGCAGTCGTAAGTTCAGGGTTACAATCAGTGAAACATCTAATTTGCTATAAAGTGATGATGGTAGGAATTATATAAAAAAAAAAATTAAAATCAAGTCATCGTGATCTGGGTGTACGTTACGCAAGTCGTTGCCTTATCTGTAATACTCAAAGTGTATAATTGACATCAAATGCCCAGTTTACCAGAACTCCATTTAGTTAAAGCACAGTTTAAAATCTAACAGATATTACATAACTGCAGAGTGGTTCAACGCAAAGTTCCAGTTCCTAATTTCATTTCAGAATTTGATACGCTGACTTTTTGATAAAAGCCAATAGCCGCAATGCTGCAAAACGTTTGAAGAGTTTTCCATGACTCCGCTAACATGGCAACTCTGTCACTGATGTGTTACAAACTCCGATTGTAATACAATGACATTAATCCATATGGTCTAAAAAAACCCATTTGCAGCACGACCCCACGATGCCAGGCAGTTGGTGCCTCGTAACTGAATATGAGGGAGCAGACAATTAAACCCATTGAAACATGCATTTCTAATTATTAAGGCTAGCAGCTAACTCAGCTAACTAAGGCTAGGTAGCTAACTCAGGCTACATCTCAGGTGTCCTTGGACCATTACCGACGAAACACTTTGCAAAAGTAATAGGTCACAGCTGCAGTACTGTGTATTTTAACTACTGAGGTCAACTGCGAAAGAGGTCACGACACCGACATCACAGTCAGTAAGCTTCATTTGGCAACACTAGAGATTCTGTGACTCATCTGAGAGAAAGGACTGATACACTGCGTTCGAGCAGGGCAGCTCCTAGGACGTCTACATATGAAAATGCATTATTGCTTCTACAGAGATTCAAATGTACACAGCTGTAAGTAGGCATATTTCAGCGCCAACAGCAGCCAAGAAAACAATCCACACAAAGGCTCTGTGTCAGATTAAGCGCAATATCAAGCACGCAGGAAGGAGAACCTCGTCAGAAAAATCACAAAGTCAATGAAAAAATGTCAATGCAAAAATCAATGGTAGGTACGGCTATTTTTAAACAAATTACTCATCCGCACCGCAGAAGGTATTGACACACAACACCGAAGTTGTATTACACAAAACATTCTTCAGAGAGATTTGAGGACCTCAACGCAAATGAATCAAACAAGCATAGGCCACCAAACATTCCTTTCTGGGATTTCCCTTGGCCACACATTACTAGAATTATTATATTTCACTATTCCATAGGACTTTCCCTCAGATTTCCTTTTCATCACTAAAAGATGGAAAGAATTACCAGTCGGCTCGTGTTGTGATCCCTTAAAATCTACTGGTTTACTGTAAATTGGCATAAGCCCGGGCAACTAAACGGTTTTAATTCATGACAAAGTGAAGCGCACGCATACGACATAGATGAATACACTTATGCAAGTAGTACAAAATACTGAAATACAACATTTTTTTAGTATAAAACACTTTTCCAATACGTAAAATACAATCATCGTTTTTTTTTTTTTTTAATTAAACCTGCTCCAGAATTATGCGAAGTGATCAGCACACCTACATTTGATCATCGTACGCGTGTCTGCAGCCAACACGGCTCATCTCATCTTTCCATTCCCGTACGAGGCTGCCAGCCTGCTGCCATTCGCGAACTAACACCATTGTTTGTAACCAACACAACTTACCTTACTTTATTTTGTAACTTAAATCGTAATATATTTAAATCGGCAACGCCCTACAGATGCTGAGTAATTCTACTACTCAGGTGTTACCCACAGGTGATAACTGCAGCCAGACCATATTGAGACATTTCCCTGTTAAATGCTGCAAATCTGGAAAAAAAAATTACGTGTGGCTATTCAATCTGGTACTTCTAAAGTTTTCTAAGTTGTCCATTAAAATAAAGTTAAAGTTTTAAAACAGGCGAATCTGAACAAACTTTTCTTCAAACGTTTTAGTAAATTAGAAAATATTTCCTACTAGTGGATTAATATTGGTACGCTCTACCTGCAAAATTGCGTCGTAGCGGAGAAATGCCGGAAAATACTGCCTCTCCGGTCTTATAGTTACTCTTCGGATATAGACGTGAAGATCAACGAAAAAAATAGTCTTACTCGGTTCCTCTACGATCCACAAAGCTTAAAAGCTCAACAAAACAGTTTAAAGGAATCTGAGAAAACCTGGCATAAAATAATTTTTCAATGTGATAAATATCGCAAACTTTCCTAGACCATAATAAGCCGAGCTATTTATCCATGCCAGTTTGTTGGAACGCCAACTTCCACGCTCCGCTCCTCCACCTACCCTCTTTATTATCCCACTTATGGGCGGGGTTTAGTGAGGACCTAGAGTCCTATACTAATAGTATGTCAAATTTGAGTCCTGATTGCTTTCTGTAGTATATTGGGTGATCTATATGCTGATATTTCAGTGGCACTGCCACATTTTAAGATGAGACAGCTCAGGACTATATAAGCCTTCCTGTCTTCGAAGACAAGGCTGACAGCCGGCGGCAAGGTGGGGGTTCAGAAGCACGTGCTATTATACAGAATTTCACAATTCACTTTTTAAAATTCAGTATCATTGCATGTACATTCACAATACGTACTTTTTTTTCTTAGGCACTTGGATGCCGCAAATTCGACCAGGGACAAATCAATACGGCAATGCTGCAAATAATTAAGCGCACTGGATCAACTTGAAACTCAAGTTATTAACTTACTTGCTTGGAATTATATCACACATTCATTGAAGAAAAATCACGCACGACATTATTAGTTTAATTCCTCATTTTGCAAGTCTTGCACAATCTTAGATTTTTTTTTTTGCGGAATTACTTATACGCTTTGATCACCACATAACCGCAATGCCCGAACGCTTTGTGTCGAAGCTCTGTAAAATCCTGGTGGAGAGTAAGATAGAAAGAGGAAATTAAACGTGTTCCTATTTATGATCAAGTAAAACCGATAAGGTGGATGAAAAAAAGAGAATAAAACAGAATGCGTGGTAATTTCAGTCATGAAGTATTCTGCATCAAAAAAGTAATGCGTTTTCTAACTTACTTTCCCACCCATTTACCGGAATTTCTGTACAGCTCTTTTTGTGAAATATGATTTGGTGTGGTGTGACGTCTCCCATTGGAAAGATGAAACACTCTCGCACATACGCGGATGTAAAAACTGTGTGAGGACAACCACGAAAGTGGACACTCTCTTTTAAACCTACTTGTGCCTATGAAGCACTTAAACCCGCCATAGTTCATTGGAGGTTTTGCTGCAGCAAGTTTAAATCACTACAGGTAAAATAAATAATAATAATAAAAAAAAAATAATAAAAACTTTTAAAAAACGGACTTTGGTAGGGACTCGAGTTACGTGACTCACAAGTCGATTTGGACATAGTTGATGACTTGTTGTAACTTGACAGCAAAAATGATAGAAAGGTTTGGACTTGACTTGGACTTGAGGACACATGACTTGAGATTTGCAATGTTTTGACTCGAGACTTGACTCAGACTCGCCAAGGAGCGACTTGTTCCCATCCCTGCCGTCACCCATCCTCTATGAACATGCACAGGCATTTGCCTGTATTAACCACACCGTAACCTGCACTGCTGGTGTCAGTGGTTGAACCCTGCCCTTATTTTAAACAAAGTTTTATTCCTCACTTTTTCCGTTTGTTCTCAAATTCCACCGTTTTCAACGGTTTTGAACTTTAATGAAGCACAGGTCCCCTTTCCTCAGACCTTGTCCTGTGTTACTATTGCAGAAATGAGATCACCACATGGTTAATGATCAACAGAGCACAAGACATTCAGTGTTTATTGCAATACAATGCATCTGGTCTATCCATTTTCTCTTTTTGGTCATTGGTCTGTACACTTCCTGTGTTTGATATCGGTTGCTAATGGGCATGTGCCACATGCATAAATCCTACTTTGATGTCATACATCACCTTCTACGATGACTTTGTACGCACCCTGCCATGGGAGCAGGCACTCCAAGAAGTACCGCAATGCTTATGATGATCAACACAAGGGACTTAAATTTGCCTCCAGACTTAAAATGCACGAGAAATGAGTTGGTCACATGCATGCACTATCACATAAGGAATGCCTAGCCATCGCTGTATCCTGGAACAAAACAGACGAGCTTCAAGTCAACTTAAGAAAATCTCATCTTCAGAATATCTGTTTGAACACAAAGTCCAGACTGGGCCTAATCATAAATCACATGACTGGCCTCCATACTGCTTGTGGTATCTGTGGTGTTAGAACACTACATTAAAAAAACAATCACAGCCATATCGTCAAACCATACTGTGTGCATTCATGTCAATTTTACTTCATTTTGATTGCATAGAGTGAGAAAGAAGGTGTGGCATGTTGGCACTTTGGTCAGCACTGTTTCCTCACACCTCTGGGACCAGGGTTTGAGTTTCCAACATGGGCTCCCCTTGTCATATTGGGGTTTGCTGTGGCTTACCCCCCCACAGTCCAAAAACATACTGAGGTTTACTGGATTTGCCAAACTGCTCGAATAGTGTGTGAATGTGCCCTGTGATGGGTTGATGTCCCATCCTAGGTTGTTTCCTGCCTATAAGCTCTATACTCCCCAAAACCCGGAATAGGACAAATTTCAAAACTGATGAACGGATGAACAGTGAGAAAGTACCAGATTCACAATACCAATACATTAAATATCAGCTTACGAAAAAAGTCAAAAGGGAACGAATTATAAATGAAGCATATAAACCTTTATTGAACAGTTGAAAATATTTACAAAGTGAATATACAGTGTCACTGTTCAAATATGATTCAAGTATGCAACAAAGTTTCAAATGACACTTACTACAAGTCGATGGGCGGTAAAACCAGCTATGAACAGAGAGAGTACATGTTGGGTCAAAGACAAAAGCTTAAAATGGCATTAAGAACAGCAACTCAGGGAGAAACACAATCAATACAAGTCACCTAGAATAATTAAAATGAATACACTAAGGAATTTTGGGGGGCAGTTTAAAATGCATCAATTGGTCTCTCCTTCAAATATTGAGGTATGTGTCACCTGGCAGATTGAAAGTCCCAAATACACCATTTCACATAGCCCTGGAAAGCGTCTGATAGCTGCACCAGGAACATCAAATTAAAAACTGACAAGTGGACCATCTCTGCTCATACGGAGTTTTTAATAAACAAGTCCCCCAGGCCCTACATAATCACTGCCCTTTTTATCTCATAAAGTTAGCCCCTAGGCATCCTACCAGTAAAATCCACACAAACAGCCAATCGCCACTCTGCACTGCGATTTAAACTAAATGTTACCTGGAAACAGTGGGGGCAGGGGAGACTACCACAAGATTAAAAGAGCAAAAAGGGACAGGCAGGGAGGGGCAGCAGCCAGACACTACTACTGTTGCTCATCCTCAGGACACGAGTGCCAGGTGAGACGCTCTTCATAGAAAGCGATGACCACCTGGGGGCAGCGGACGTTGGCCTCCTTGGCTGGGACCAGGTCTGCCTCATCTGAGTCTTTCCTGCAAGATAGAAATTGGGCCGTACTTTCAAATACGTTGCGGATAAGTGAATCACACGTGTTCCTTTTGGTATGACGGCTGAAGATCAGTGTCAAAGTACAGGCGTCCCTTGATAACAAAAACCTGTTACGAATGAGTTAAATTTAACACCCATTACCAATCCTCAACCGAATACATGTATGAGTAACAAGCGGAGCATAGGGGAATTTCCATTTCCCATAAGCAGCTACACCCAAATTACCAGCGGCACCACCAACTCCCGCTTGCAGTTACTACATACACTCAAACGTTTCATGCTGCATTAATTGTGCAACCCTATGACCATTAATATATACACAACATTTAAAAGTTTCCATTTGAAATTAAATGGAAATTATGCATCAATGAGGTCCCAGGAGACTTAAGGCCTTTCATATGATTAAACCTGTTCTGATAATTGTGTCCCACACACATGCTGAAGCCTACATACTACTGCCAACTCACCATTTCATGAGAAACATCAGCTCTCCACTGCTATCTGTGGCTCCAATGATACGCTCAGGCTCAAGGTTACGGGCAAAACCACGAGGTTTTTCAGCCTGCAAGACATCAGTCAGAATGACGGTTAAGCCTGTTGACTCGGGGGCTGACATGAGCATATTTAAGGTTCATCCTTGCTAAATTAGTTGTTTTTTGCATGTTTGTTGAATTGCCCGTGATTCATATTCCTTAACACCACACTTCCTTAACCAGCAACCCATTCAGCCGCTGAGGGCATGAACTCAAAGGGAACTTTTGCATCGCACCAGGTACCAACTTTTTGGTAATTCCATCAAGTACAAAAAGCACGGTACTTTTATGCCAGGTGTTGGTTTTCCACTGACATAAAAAAAAGCCATGAATTCGAAAAGAGCTTTTATTACTTTCAGTTCTGCATGGTCAATTAAAATTTTGGCAAAACATTTTTACTCTGCCTAATAATAATAATAATTATAATAATAATAATGAAAAACCTTAGCAAGTTTTGCAATTTTAATGTCTTTTCCTTTTCAAGATTTTCTAGTATCTGTTTAAACATCAGTTTAAAGTTTACCTCCACTGCTTATGCAGTGCTGCATGTGCTCTCATAGATAATTTAAATTGGTACCGTTTAAATCACTCCCAAGACGGGTTTGTGAGACATTTATGTTGAACTCCTTTTTTGCTTTATAAATACCCCAATATTTCTTACAACAAAATACCATGCTGTCCTAGTACATTATACAAAACATTTTATTTCTCATCATGCCATCCTGATCATGCATCCTCTGGCCAGATCACAAGCCACGCTTGGGTCTTTCATTTGGCTGTGCATCCAATACTATTAGTTTTCTTTTAACTTTGTTATTTTATGATTTTCAAATGTTTCTTCCAAGATGGCTGCTGTACTGCGTTTCAGAGGCACAGCCCATTAAAGAAAGTGTTTCGAGTCTCACCCCAAAGTACTGAAGTACCAAAATAAATAAATAAATAATACCCCGGTTAGTTTGGCACTTTAGGTACTGGTGCTCAGCTGAAGTCAACAGAAAAGGGAAAGTACAGAAAGCACCATACCAAAAGTATGGTGCCTGGTGTGGCAGAAAAGCACCCAAAGTTTTTTTCAAATGGCACACAAGCACTACATCATCAATATTGCATGGATTCAAGTGCCTACTTATCAAACTGTAGTCAAACCAAAAACTCACCACATCCTTCTTCTTCTTCGCTTTGCTCTCTTCTGTATCAGCGCCATCAGTGGATGGTTTCCTCTTGTTCGAGTCTGGCCGCTCAACAGCAGATTTCTGAGTGGCCAGAAACGCCTCTATCAGGTCTGGACAATCTAAATTCTCCTCAGGCTCCCAGGTGTTGTCTGCACTGAGGAGGCAGAGAGCGCAAGCGGTTTCTTAGTCCCGCCCTCCCCATACAATAACTAACCAATGAGATGTTACAGCGCTTTAAAAACCAAACGTTTTTATAATGGCACGTCACTATAAAAAAGGAACAACACAACACATACTTGCAGACCAAAGCATGTTATACTTACTCTGAGAAGCCTTTCCATTTCAGGAAGTATTCCACTTTCCCATTCACAATGCGCTGGTCAATTACTTTCTCCACCACAAATTCTTCAGGCTGCTCTACCTCCTTCTTTGATTTGCCATTTTGTTTCTTACCCATAATGACCTGAAAAGCAGACATCACAACCTCATATGACATTCATGTACACAAAATACCAAGTGTCTCCAGACAAATCAGACATGTTAATAAATATGCTTTTTTCAAAAGGATGGAATTATGTAATCTGTAACAGTATAAACAGATAGTGACAATTTAACCATTACTTTTTACTTTAAAATCGTGAGTCAAATATTACCGCTCCAGGAAAGTTCATGTATGAATTACCGCGACATGCATTTCATGAGGTCATCAGTTACTGAAAGACTGTTGGCAAGTACAACTTGCACTCGGCAGTCAAAAATATATTTCCCATCTTACTAAAAGGAAGACGTTTAAGTTAAAATTGGTGCTTCATAAATCCATCACATACACCGGACCAAGTTCAGATTCATTTCTATATCGGTCCGTAAGTAGCGCGGTCATTAGACAGCATGCGGCGCACAAAAGGCCTTTAGTCATGGACTCCAACTCCCAAGAACACCCAAGACAAAGAGTTGCCTGCCTTAGCGGCGGCCTCCACGCCATGCGCTGCTCTCTCCACCACAAAAAAAACAGGTACCGTCGGCATTATGTTAGTGCAGGGCTCCAAAGTTTCCGTGTGACAGAGTGCGAGCCCGGGTGTGCAACCACAGAACCACCAATACCGAGCTACTCCCCAAAACGCAAAGCCGAAACTGAAGAGCCATCAGCCCCTTAGCTATTAAATAATTCACGCCCCTTTCCTGCAAGGACCTAAAAATGTCAACACGTAAATTAGCAAAAGGGGAAATACTACGATCCATAAGCACTGCTACTGCACTACAATGCGGTGCGGTGGCTGTATGTACAGTCACGTATAAAACATCGGAGGAAACTGCACGAATTAGATTAAAGCGCCATTTATGACATCAGTCGCCGGTCAGGTTGTGGACACCGTTTGGCTAATTTGCTAATATTTTCCGAAAGAATTACGCCACCGGCTTGGGAGGTGTTCTGCACCTCCGTTAAGGAGGGTGGAGGGAAGGTAAATTTGTTACACTAACTAGAAAAATCCCGTTATCTTTAAACGTGTCCTCGCGGGTTCTTAGCGGTAAAGCCGTATAATAAGCAACAACACCGCCAACGGGTGGACGACAGCGACTGGTCTCACCGGTCCGGGAATCAGTCAGTCCGCGATAACAAAAGGAAAAAAAAATGGTTCCCCGATACTTAACAGGTCTGTCGGGAGACTCACCGTTTATACCAACACGCAACAAAAATAAATAAAAATGCTGTAGATCCGCTCGCCCCTTTAGCTAGTCGCTTTCCTCGTGGCTCGAGCCAGCGCGCGCCAAACCCACCTACTCCTTATTTACAGCCACCTTTGCGTAGGTTTGTACGGAGCGCTACGTAAAGTCCCCGCTTGGGAAAAAACACCGATTAAAAACGTTGACGCTTTGCCTACTTTCGCGCGTCAAAACTGAGATATCGGCATACCTCTCGGATGCATTATATACCCTGTCTGCCGTATAACTTACCTATGTCGTTTCCGAAGCAGACTCCTATTCGTAAAAAGCGTTCCGTACCATGGGTACGTAAAGACGGACGTAAATCACGCTCACGGGACGTGCACGCGCATGCGGTGTCTCTCATAGCGTCGCGTGCTCTTTTCGGCGCGAGTTTGTCATGTGACTCCGCTGGCTGGCAGGCACCTAAAACGCCAAACTAATTGGAGTATGTTTTTCTGGGGGGGGGGCGACTTTCTTTGTCAAGTGGTTATGCAAATAGCCTGCCTCTGAAACAAAATACAGCTGCCGTCCAAACGTCCAAAACGAGTAACTACTTAAAAAAGCAATAATAATGGATGAGTGGACAAATGAAATGACATGACAAAAAATACCAAAACACCAGGACAGCATGGTATTATTTTGTTGTAATCAATATTCGGAGTATTTATAAAGCAAAAATTGAGTTTAATTTGAATTTCTCACAAACCAGTCTAGAAGTGATTTAATGAAACAGCAGGGATGAAAATGATTACGACTGTCTGAGAACGCATGCAGCCCTCATGCAAAAGCAGCGGAGATGAACCTTTTTAAACCTAAAAATTGCAAAAAGTTTTTGCAGAAGTTTTTTTCTATGATAGAGTAACTGAAAGTAAGAAAAAGCCAGATCCAGCCGACTATCAATTTAAGGATTGGATGTGCATAACAAGCGTATTACTATCGCACGTCGTGCACTCTTACTACAACCATTTTCCGAATTCAGTGCAAAACACCCCGCCTTGCGCTGGGATGTCATTCGGTGGCGGTACCAGGTTTTACGCCTGTGGAAAATACCCAAAGTACAGAACCTCGTGTGCTGGTGTGGACAGTCTGTAGTAATGTATCGGTTCCATCAGTGTCAAAAACTACTTATGCAGTTCTGTAACTGACGAGACGGATATTAGTAGTCGGTGATAATGATTTTTAACATGTATATTGACAATACCACAAACTGAATACCGTTTTCATTCAGTATTTTATGCTGGGCGTGAAGTAACAGTCTTATTAAATATATTTATGGTCAGTTTTATCCCAGTTTTTTCCTCTACTGTGGCAAGTAATTACTAATTTGTACAAGTGCAGATAATATATGACGTTTTTGTATAAGTACAGATAATGTAGGGTAAATTATATAATGTAAAAAATTACAATCTGCTATTGTCTGTAGGTACATTTACAGTGCTTTACTGTCCTTGAGTTTGTGAAAGTGCAGATTATACAGAGTTTTTGTGATTCTGTTGTGACTCTTGAGTGAGATGTGTGATTTAGCAATGAAATGGAGGTAGCATCAGATAGATCTGGGTTGCTGAGAAGGCCATGTGTGTGATAGTTAGCAACAGCTTGTCTAACAATTAGAATAATCATACTTTTTGCCAGCTAAGAAATACGCCATATGAGACACACTCATATGCAGGGAAAAGCAACACTTGGGGTCCGGAGCACGTGGCGGCCATTTTCCTAGCACCCCTGAAGACAAATTAACACTACACCAATGCAAACATTTGAAACTCAAGAAAATTAGAATTTATTAAATCTTGGGGAAAAAATTAGGGACATCCCAAATGAAAATACACATTCAACTTGATTCCCACCCTCCCTCAAACTATAAAGTACAGTGTTTAGTTCCACTTTATATATATATAAAAAAAAACAATACAAATCTAAATTGGTAAAAAAAAAGCTTGATAATTCATGGTCCAACAAAACATTTTAAATAAATTGTGATAAAAGAAGCTTCTTTACTTGCCATTGGCATATTGTTGCAAGCACACAGACACACACACGCCATTTATATATTTTTTCAGGTCCACTTGGAAAGCTGCTTTGATCTCAGTGGCACTTATACAAAAAAGAAAAAAGGAAAAGAACATATCATGAGATGCGCCAATGCAGAATCAGCCCTGATATCTCAAGGTGTCACACGTAACCTATTTGGTCAAGAGGAAGAACTGGGTGACTTTGACCTCAGAGGTAACATTCAAACTAAAAACAGGAATAAAGAAACAATTAACAAAAGAAGCTGGGGAAAAAACAATAATTTACAAATAGAAAACTATATATATATATATATATATACACACATACACACACACACACACACACACACACGAAGTACACATATAGACATGATTTTACAACACTTTAAATGATGGATCTCCTTTTGTTTGCAGTGAATATTTTTGTACAACATCGGAGCCTAAATGTCTGTGCGACCACACAAATCACCCATAAACGCATCACCACTGCTGCTTCCCGGAGAATGTGTCTTTATTTTTTTTTTTTTGGAGTCACGCAATCTGTCGAAAAACGGACAGAGCGCAGACATGCTGCAAGGGCCAAGCTTGTGATGCACACCTGCATGTGTCAACAGGACTTATTTCAGAACTAAATGCTGGTCCAAGACTATCCTGAAACAGCCGAATTTGAAAAGAATCCCAAACAGTAAACAAAGAGTACATCGGCTTACAAAAAAGGCTGAAAAAATTAAACCCTACACCATTAACGGCTTTTGGGTTCTACTAGAAAAACAAGAGTACTTCCATCAAAAATCAAAAATCCTTCTCCATTAGGGCAAATCATGTCCACACACAGACAAATAATTGTCACATTTCTCAAATTACAGAGTCAATCCAAAACACCCAGTTGCATCAGTAATTCCCATTTTCAGGATGACGGCCAGAGAAACCTTGTGACAAACCATTCTGGTTCAACATTATACTTTCATAACAACGATGGCTGCATTCTCATTTCATAAATGATCCTATTTCCTCAGATGCTTAACTGATTTTTTTAAAACATGTCTTTACAAGCATCTTAAATTAAGTTGCCTTTAACCCATTTTCAGGCCGGATGTGTCAGAATAAGTAACCGGCATGGATTTACAAAAAGCAGGGCCAAATGTATAACATCAGATTACAAAGGCATGTCCTCAACCACAGCGCCCCCTGTGTGATGGAAAGAGCAATACAACACAGGCTACAGCAATAAGGGGCCGTCAGCCTTTACTCATGGTGTCAAAGTGCAACCGATGATCTTTGTAAGAGGAACGACATCCCACACAGACCAGGCAGTTAGTATCAATTTCAAGTATACCGTTAAAAACATGTGAAAACCTCTGTCAAATATGGATTTCATCCCTCAAAACTTACATTCTATTCACTTCTAACTTTAAATTCAAACAGAAAACCTCTTTTCAACACAAAAGTCCAGTGTTTTAGCTACATCCACTCATCCCACTTATTAAGGGGAAAAAATGTATCTACAAAAAAACAATGATTAATTTCTGCCCCCGACACCTTGTGCACTGTTCACAGCAGGGACAGTATGAGGAAAGCGGCATACTAGGGGCACAGGATTTGGGTCTTAGTGCTTTTTGTCACTTCTCCTTTTTTCAGTCTTGGGCTGTCCTGAGATGTGCCTGCGTGGCAGGAGGAGGACCCTGCCGTCCGAACCACACTGCAGGGTGTAGCAGCTGGGGCTGATGGGCCGGCCCCGCTCATCCCTCAGCCTGGATAGCAGGTCCTGGGAAAGCTGTTCCAGTTTCTGCTTCATGGCACAAAGAGCCCTGCTGTGCTGTGTTCTCTCCCGGAGCAGGCGGTCACGCTGGCGGCCCAGCCGCTCCACCTCGCCCTCCAGGCCACTGATCACGTCCAACTTCCGCTTCCGGCAGTTCTGTGCCGCCAGCTTATTCTTGCCCCGTCGGCGGATGTCCCGCAGCAGTGCCACCTGGGCGTGGGTGAGGCCGCGGCGGGCCAGCAGCTCCAGGAAGTCCTCCACGGGCATGTTTACGATCTCGCTCACCGAGAACGGGATGCGGAGGGCGCGGGCGTGCCGCTCATCCCGGCTCAGCTCCACCTCCTCCTCCTCCTCCTCCTCCTCGTCTTCGCTCAGCACCTCCTTCTTGATGTCCTTGCAGTGCGCCGCATGTCCTCGGTCCTCCCGGCAGCAGGTGGCGCTCCTCTGAAAAGAAGCATTGTAGGTGTGGTTGTGCTGGACGCACTCAGCCAGCTCAGAGTTGGACCAGCAGGGAGCCGCCGCGGCCGCTCCAGAGTCAAGGTGCTGAGCCGCGCTGACGCACCCCGCCGCCCCGTTGTCATCGCCGTACAGTTCCCCCGATGATGCTTCGGAAGAGCTGGGTGAGCGAAGGCTCCGGAAACTGGAGCTCATCGAAAGGCCAGAATCGGAGTCGCGTTCCTCGAGCAGCTGGGCGTCCAGCCCCTCCAGGCCAAGCCCAAGCAGGTTGATCTGCTCAAACACGGCCTCATCCAGACACCCCGACAGCGAGCTGTGGATCGTCCCATTACGGGTCCCGTTTTCCACTGGAAGGAGGAGGTGCATGGGCAAGTCCCCGGGCCCTAGGAGAGAGTCTGAGTGTGTGGAGTTGGTGGACTCCTGTCTGAAGGCTCTCCTGGCCTCAGCGCCACCACCTGTCACCACGGCATCCTGCAGACTCACATCTTGGCTCAGGGCCCTGGAAATGTCCACACCTAGGTCGGATGCACGCAGTGGAACTTCCAGCTCCAAATCCTACCACAACATTGAAATATTTCACAATGTGCCCTCAATATACTTCAACAAAGAGCATCCCATTAAACTGTTTATCAAGTATTATTACATTTTTCATGTTTTATAACTATACACTTAGGGGAACTTAAAAACAAACATGCACATAAGAACATAAATTTACAAATGAGAGGCCATTCAGCGTATCAAGTTTGTTTGGGGAGAACTTAACTAATAGCTCATAGTTGTTACAATCTTATCTAGGTCTGATTTAAAGGAACCCAGGGTTTTAGCTAATGCTACACTAGCAGGAAGACTATTCCATACTCCAACTACACGCTGTGTAAAGAAGTGCTTCCTCAAATTCAGTTTAAAATGTTCTCCGGCTAATTTCCACTTATGGCCACGAGTTATAGTATTTAAAATAATATTGAAATAGCCATTTGGTATCCAGACCTGTTAGAATCTTACATACCTGGATCATGTGCCCCCCTGTTAAACAAGCATGTCTAATGGAACCTCCATTAAAAGTAGATGTTAAAATATTCCCCAAATTGCAGCACACTGTGAAGTATGCACTTATCATATAACGGTGTGCTGGTCGGCGTCTTGCATGGCAGCATCCGCCACCGGTGTGTGGATGAGTGTGTGGATGGGTGAATGTGAGGCATGAATTGTAAAGCGCTTTGAGTACTTGTAGGAGTAGAAAAGCGCGATATAAATGCGGCCCATTTACCATTTATCAGGACCAAATGCACAAGTGCTGTTCGCCATGTGTTTAACCGCACGGTGACTCACACTGAAAGCAGAGAGAGACAGGAAGTCATGCCACTGGTGGTCAACCCTGGATGCAGACTGGGGGTCGGGGCTTGATGAGGGCTGTGACAAGGGCATGTTACTGCTACTAAGGGAACTCTGAAAGAGAGGGTTTGTGCAAAATGTCATGTGATCCAATAAGGAAGAGCTGAATCTAACTGAATCTGGCGAAAAGGCCAACCATACAGCTTCCCTAGGTTTACAATCCAATTTTTTTTTCCTTTTTCTTTTGCCAGATACTCTCCAAAAACCGGCGGGAATTAACTTTTTGGATACTGTGATAGGACACATGTCAAGTTAAAAATTATATTTTAGTAGAGAAAAAAAAAAACCTTCCAAAAAAAAAAAAACAAAAAAAGACTTGGAAAAATGACAGTTGATATGTATGGGCGGACTGAGTTACTTAAATTGCCGGTTCAAATCCCATGCAGAATCGTCACTGAAGTCACATAATCCCACCCTTCAAAAAATGCACCGGACAAAAGGCTAACCCTGAGCTCTCACCCCAAGATTCACTCTAAAACCAGCCACATACTTCAGACGAAATCAATGGAATCGTTCTACCAATACAACGTTGCATGACGTGTTACCAATGCAGTGATCACCCTTCTGACACACCGCCTGTGCTGGGTCTCCAAGGCAAACCCTTTCCGTTCGTTCTTATCCCACCCACTGTCCGTGATTGGCTGGCATATATGCGATGCCTCAGGATTGGTCAGCGGGATTAATTATGCAGTCACCAGCATGCTTTGCACCGTACCACACTTAAAATAGTCCCCCTGTATCCGTGGGTGATATGTCCTAAGACCTACCACTGACAGCCGAAACCTCATATAATAGGGAACCATCCAATGATAAAATATTACCGATATTAAACAAGGTAATAATATAGTACATTGTACAATATACAGTACTGTACTCTCTTAAATGAAATGTATTCTGATGCACTAACCTAATTCTCAAGAGATGATGGAACAATGAAAAAACATTGGGAGGTCATGCTTTTTATTCCTCTCAATGGACAAAGTAACATTGTGACACATTTCACAATTTTTTATTCAGACCACAGTGAACCGTGGATGGACGGGGACCACTGCATGTGTATTTATGTATTTCCGTTAATCGTGAATGCGATGCTTGCCGTGTACTGTTAGTACGTAATTGTGAGTGTCGTGTGAATTGTTGGTTGCTACTAGTATTAAATCATAGCTGTTAATAAAGAGCGCAACTTCTATTTTAAAAAAAGGCACCCCCTTTTAAAATGACGCACTCATTCTAGTCATTCACCACAATACACATTTGCGTTCTGTATGTGGGTACGGTGCATGAAAGACATTCTGTGCCCTCCACCGTCGTGGCTTTGGCAAAGAAGGTGCCATCGACTTTTTTAATATGTGTACAGATAGTCCTCGCCAATGGATTTCGTTTAGGCTTAGCAAAAGCATTCCAGTGTATGAACACTTGTACAAATCAATCAAGGTCTTGACTAACCAGTTTGTGAGCGTGTGAGTACGGTTAGTTCCAAGCCCACGCCATAACAAGACGACAGAAGAAAAAGAGTTAAATGGTGAGGTCTGTACCTCTTCCAGGAAGTCACTGTGGGCAAGCTGCCTGAGTGCCAATTCCCCGTGTCCCGTCGATTCTGCAGCGCCGGACACCTCGTCAATGGGGACGGCAGCATCCTGGGACAGACTCCACGACACATTCCTCAAGGGCTGTGAATCCTGGAGAAACCAGAGTGAAGGCGGCGAGTATAGCAGCTCAGAGTTTGTTTTTATTGCCGTAACCAGAGGGACAACGTGTGACTCAATCAGATCAATGTCTGAGCCTAATTAGCGAAAAGGGAGAGGCAATGAGGGAGATGAATGTTGTGTCATTTTATTTCGGCTATTAATTTTACATTCTCTGGAACTCAGTCCTGTCTGATCAGGAAAGCTGAACTGAACTTCCAGTTGAAGACAAAATGACGGAGGTGTAAAGATGACAACGACCTATTCGCTAGAAAAATACTAGTTATGTTCTCGTCAAACAGGAAGCCTGAACTTAAAGTAAAAAAATACTGGTAGACTTCAATTCTTATATTATGCATTTTATTAAGGCAGATTATCCCCATATTTGCCTGGTGTGTATTGATATGGAGGAGCTTAAAAAAAGCTGGGAGCTTTTATAAGTAAAGAGCATGATGATGGTATTTTCTGTGTAAGACACGACACAAACATCAGGAAACACTTTAAGATTCCTAAATACAGAACATATTGCACACAGACTGCCGTGAGACAGTAATAATGATTCCACGGTCTGCAATACAGCAACATTTGAAAAAAAATGGATCTAACTTTCTTATAAAGGCTGTATTTATACTTGACTTGGCTCTTCTCGGGAAACCATACAAAATATGGATCAGAGCTTTAAATCACAAATTAGCAAATAAGCCGTTTTTAAAAGGCGCTTCAAGGTGAGGGATTGGGCTGCTACTTTACGACGAAATAGGCTATGAAGTTTCCATGATCTATTAAAGCAGGACCACAGAGTCCAGATGAGGATTAGAATGTCAGTGCATGTACTGCATCAGGGTCACAGAGTGCATCTTTCTGTCGGTACAGATACGCAAGAAAAGCCATATGCCAGCGCAAAGCGCCCAATAGATCCCGAACTGGAAAAACCGGAAAGCTGAATCAGACAGGATTCAGTCAGGCTGAGTCTATCTATACGGCGTCTTGCTGAATAACTGACCTTTCTAAATATCAAAAACTTTTGCCTGCACTTTATGTACATTTCACATGCTCACATATATGCACCCTGTATATAAAATATTTCATACATCTATATTTATTCATATATCATGTATCTCACATATCTATACAAACTGACCAGTACTCAAAACTGCATACTCTCCCTTGTATATATTACTCCTGAAAATACTACTTGCAAATTCAAATTCTATATATTTATATTCTCATTTGTATGCTGCCTTATTGCACCTTACTTTCTTTTGCACTTTACGTGCTATTTGCACTTTACTAAGTTGAATCAAATCTAATCTATTTTCCATTTTCAAGGCTGATATTATAATGTATCATGTTTCCAGAAGAATCACTTCCTCCTGTATTTGGGAAATCACGTGATGTGACATTAGGGCTTGCAAGGACCACCATGTGTCATTTATGTAGTGTGTGTAATGCCCACAATCCTACTTTTATGTGCCTAGATTAGATGATATCTTGGAGTACCTTGAACCACCAGGTCATTCCACCACGGTGTGCTGCAAGGCTCCACAGCGCCTCCTACTGACGAGCCACACCCCACCCCAGAAGTAACACATCAGCAAGCACCCAGTCTTTCTAGCAATAGAAGTCCACTGCTGTCTGTTTTTAATTGCACATGTACCATCCACTAATTACCTTTTTCCTCAACATTTATTTAATCAGTATTCCATTATATTATGATTTTCAGGTTTCGGTTTGTGTCCTGTTTGATTTGTTTGCACTACGTTTACTTATTTGTATCGCGTGTCCTGTCTTCCCATGTAGTTTGTTTTGCACTAAATGTATGCTAATCTCTGCTCTATATGCCATGCTGCCAAGTGCACAAAATATTCCGGCTTGGAATCAATTAAATGTATCTAATCTAGTCGTTCATCATACAGTATGAGTTTAACTGCGTTGTGTAATATTAGGTTAGATAGCTGGTATCTAGATGTGGAAGTCTTCACTGTATTAAAGTATAAAAACTGTATAACTAACTTCAAGAATATGTGAAATTCAGGTTTCGTGGGGAGAAAAACGTCCTAATAGAATCCTTATCGCCATTTACAATAACCACACTCAACATATCAGGGTTAATAAGAGCTCGGTCTCAGCCTAGCCAGGCCACGTGATAATATCTGGGAAGCGTTGCTCACAACAGGTGCAAAAGTTCGGACAATTGTAACACCCTGCTTCAAGAATAGGAGTTTACACTCCGTATAGTCATGTCCTTATTTAAAACTTGTTTGGCTCAGAGAAATTACCTCCTCACTATTGTTCATTGATCACGCCGACGGCGCTTTCTGGAGCTAGTAACACGCCCTGCACCCATTCTATACCGACAGTTATTCCCACTGTTGTCAGGCATCCACCTTTGTTTTGGAAGCACAGAGTTTAAACAAAGCACCCAGAAAGTGCAGGACAAAGAAATTACAGTATTCACCCATCGTGGGCCAACAATGTCTCCGGCTCCGTCGACTGCTGCAAAAAAGACCGAGAACAGAAACCGAAATAGGTTCGCAAAACTTATGTGCACGCAATACTTCCTTAAAAGCTGTATCAAGCTGCCTAAAGCACTACACACAACTAATGAAGACGCAGATATAATATGACAGGGGTTTTACAAATCAGGTTATTTTAGGACACAACGCATAACGAGGCGTTGTGGCAGCATGATTGTACCTCTTTGGAAAGCTCGCAGGCAGCCGGGGAGGGACAGGGCCTGGCGTCACCCTCCTGAGCAGCACGCCGGCTCTCGTTGGAGTCGGACGCGCACGTGTCGCCCTCCTCGCCGACACCCCTGTTAACGTCCGCGGCGTCCGCGAGAGCCGGCGCGCCGCCGCGAGCATCGCCAGAGCCGGAGCTGTCAGAGCTCGAGGGGACCAGGTGCACCAGCCACGCGCTGAGCCGCGTGGGGAAGCGCGGCGAGCCCAGAGTGCGCACCTCGTCCAGCAGTCTCCGGCTTGCGAAATAAGAGTCCAGATCAGGGCATTTCGGATGCAGGCTGTAGCCGTCCAGAGTATCCCGCAGATTGTGGACCGGTGTCTGCACGTAAGCCGAACTTTGTCCGACATTTGTTTCCAGTAGCGGCGACAGATAGCCGGTCAAGTACGTATCTAGCGTGACATCAACGCGAACTCCTATTAAACTTAAAAGGATGGTAAACTGGATCAGTCCTTCCGAAAAGTACTTCTTTAAGTACTGCATGGTAAAAATCTGTTCGAAACCGAACGATAAATGAACACTACCTGTCAGCACCTCTTTCCCTGAACAAAGAGCAACACTAAACAAAAGATCACGCTTCGACAAATCAAACAAAGAGATATCCCTAACCGGCAAAATCGAGTCTTAGCTTGGCACCGGCTTATGAGACACTATTAATTGCAACATTTTCAAAATCTAGCAGTTTGCGGTCAGATTCTAAAATACATACGGGTGTCTGACGTCCCATCCGAACTAATAATCAAACTTACTTTCTTGTAATAAAAAAATACAGATTTCATGAATCAACCCTCGCCGGCTACACCGAAGAGGAGGGGACTCAGCGTAATATTTGCATAATCCCCAACCAGGTCGCACGCTATGTGCAGTTTTATTCCTGTAACGGAAATCCATCGCTGTATTTTCTGATTGGCATAGACGTTCCCATGTGATGTAAGGGAGCCAATCATGTGCCGAATGTATAAAACGTGGTTTCATACAAAATGTCACCCAACCCTACACAAGTTAGACCTTGTTTTAGGGTGTGATACCGTGAATATGTAGTTATACGCTCATGATATTGTGTAATATAATTGGTCTGGTCTGATTACTTTCCTACAGCCAGACAGTGGCGATGCATAAATTTGTATTTTGAATTTGACTATTTGAATCATATGGGCGATGACCTTGTCGTTGTCTTGAATGACTAACATCACGTTTAATATTTTCTATCCATCCGTTTTACACAACCTCACACCTTCTACACAGCCCTATTTGTATGTTAGCGTTTATTGTATATGCGTACGTCATTATCTTCACTATCCTGTTATTTTCTATTTATTGTTCTCTAACGTCATAAGTTGTTCAGATCTGCAGGGAGTTACACAAGCAAGCATTTCCTTGCACTTGTACAAATGACAAAAAGCTTTGGAATCCTTGTACATCTTACCCGGTGCAGGGTGTCGTTCAGCATGAAGTTTATCCCATAATGCAGAGGGGGATCCTGGAGTTACAGTCTTTGTTAGGTCACACACTTAGAGCACATGCATCTGCATGTTTTTGGATTGTGGTGAAAACTTCGCACACATATTTGGTCCAGGAACTGATCACCCCCATCACCCCCATCTTGGTGGTATAACCCCTGTACAGCAGTGATTTTTTTTAAGAATTCAAAGGTCATACAACATTGACAAATATAACAAACCAGGGCTGGTGGATGAGACGTTAAGGCTGGATTTACAGTCAGCTTCACAACACAGAATCGGCTGATGCAGAAGTTAGCCTGGAACATCAACATCTAATTTACCTTTTGTTCAGACCACTATCATGAGTGTTAAACAGATGATAACCTCTGAGTGCTAGACATGTATGGATGGATTCTTCTTTTTGCCAAGATGCTGCTTCTCTGGAGTGGGAAGCCAGGAAGTAAGAATTTAAATCACCAATAGACTCAAGTACTTCAGGGTGCCTGGATGTTGCCCCCCCCAGACACACACTGAACTGAATGACCATAATCAGAGTCTTTATTATTCACCAAGTACAACACAATAATCACACAATATCAACCCAATAAAAAGCCACAGAAAGAAGATGAATAAAAACAACAGACATATAAAGACATAAACTTTACATAAACAAACTGCAAATAAAAGGATGTGCAACGTGACGAGTTAAAGTGCAAATATGGCATATTTGCATATGTGCACTGACTGCCATAGTTGAAACTAGTCACATCAATAGTTACTGTGGTGTCATGCTGGTAAGCCTGAGCTCTACCTTCCAGGCAAAGGGGCCGATTGACTCCGGTTTGTCCATCCCTTGAATCTGATACTAATGTAGTTACTCTGCAGAGGGCAGCCAATGGTCAGCAGGTCAGTTAAGACCATTTTCCATTGGGCACTGATCTTAATGGGATCATCGATAAGTCAATGCTCCTTAATGAAGCTGCAAGGATCATTACGCTACTGATGAGTTTATAGCCAATAGCAACTGTCTTGTGATTATGAAGTAGTAAGCTTACACCTGGAGGAGAGATTACCTTGGGTAATTAATTTTCAGTTCTGTTTCAAAGTCCTTATTAATTCTTCCCAGGTTGTAACATTAATTGCAGAATGAAAACATTCAGTTAATATACAAGTACCAATGGATCAGCTATTTGAGTTTTATACTGGAGACTGGAGCCAGGTAAGATAAACACCAACAACACACGGAATACTGCCCCATTAATACTACTGGGAATACTGCCCCATTAATACTACTGGGAATACTGCCCCATTCATTTTAAAAAGGCCTATTGAATTCATATTTATTAAATTCCAGTTCCAGTTTTTCTTTGATTATAAATTTACTAAAGTAATCTATAACGTGCAGCCTATTTTACTCATGGGTTACTACAATAATATTCTTAACCATTGCAGAGCCAACAGTGTTATATGACAGAAGTAAGAAAGGAGTGCTTTAGGAGTCAAGAATTCAAAAGCTTACTGGCATTTATACAATGATAAGCTTGCGTTCCTCCGTGCAGACTTAAACAAAGTACAGGTATAATGAACAATACATTAAATAACAGAACAGTGAGACCAATAATATACATACGATATACAATATACAATACACAAGCCGCATCCGATATACAAGAACAGGCCTAAAAAAATTCAGTGGCGGCGGTGACTGGGATTATATTGCTATTTGTTACGACTCATTTAACAGTCTTATTGCTATTGGTAAGGGGCTGTTTCTGACTCTTGAAATATGGGTCCTTTTGGACCTGGGGCATCTTCTGGATGGCTGGGGGTCTGTCATTCTGCGTTGAGCTTTTCTGAGGCAGCTTGAGAAGTAAATGTTCTGAAATGCCCTGAAGGTCTGCTTTGTTTTCACCACTATCTGTAGTGTCTTGGGGTTCTGTGCTGTGTAGCTGCCATACTAGGATGGACTCCACAATGCACCAGTAGATGGTGGCTAGTACTGCAGCTGACATCAGGGGCTTCATTCCTTTAGGCTTCATTCCTTACAGCAATTGCTGCTCCTTCAGTCATCTTCAGACATCACTGGGGAGGATTAAAGTCGCCGCCCTTGTTCACAGCAGTGCCTCCGATGTGGTTTAGATTGTGGTTTATTAATCCACAACCAGCTCACTGGTATCGCTGACATTAAGGGAGAGGTTACTGCCCTGGTGGCACTTTGTCAGGATCTACTCCCTGTAGGCCATCTAATTGTTGTTGCCGATCACGCCTAAGATGTCGTCAGCAAACTTTACAATGGAGTTGGAGCGGTATCTGGTCACGCAGTCATAGGTATACAGGAAGTACAGCAGTGGGCTCAGCACACTACTCCAAGGAGTACCTCTGTTGAAGATGAGCGTGTAAGAGGTCCCCGTGCCTGTTGTTACATGCTGTGGTCTGCCAGTGAGGAAGTCCAGGATCAAGATGCAAAGGGAACAGCTGAATTGTTGGTCTAAAAGCATGGAGGTCAGTCTAGAGGAGATGACTGTGTTGAATTCAGAGCTGTAATCCATGAACGGCCTGGCATAACGGTTTTTTTTGTCCAGATGAGTCAGGCTGTCGCGGTATACATGGTGATTAATAATACGAGATCTGTCTACTTCGCCAGTCACTACGACAGCACTTAATACTGTTCTCCGCAATAACTTTCCAATAATCGCTTAATTATAGAGTAACTGGGATGTAGTACAGCGGTTAAGAGTAAGACACGCTGCCACCTTTTCTATAGGCGAACATCTGCCGTGACCTCCGACCCCGGCCTTCGTTGACCAATCAAATTGCGCCGTTCTCTAAAGCCAGAATTTCCACGTCGGCAAATCGCAACTGCAAGAATGATAAAGTTGGAGTGTTGTTGCGATTGTAAGTCGCGCAGGTAAAGCCGCATAGCCTTCTACTTTAGCTGTTTCTATTTGAAATTGTTTTATAGAAAACAATTTAAAAACTTGGTAAGGTTATAAAGAATACAACGCGGGGAGTTGTAACAAGCTGTGTGCCTTCGAATACTGATAGTAATTTGTACTCTTAAGACCCATTTTGACCATCCTGACGCTTCACATTTTACATTGATTGTGTGCATGCTTTGCGTTTTGTAGAAGTGGCGATGATTGTGTATTGTTTTTGCTACTACGTTTAAACTAGAGGAACAGTATTAAAATTTTTATTTGGCCGCTAGCCTATGATCTAACATATGGTCAGTAGATGGAATGACGTGTCATTCTGTAACACCTGTGTTCCTGTTCTCGTATGAAAGTGCTTTGCTTTTCATAGTAATTTTTTTCTATATAACGCCTTTTTTTGCCACGTACGACTCGGCGCTGCGACATAAACGAGGGAGCATTTGTTTTTGAAAGTAAAGTTCTGTAACACGTGGACTCTGAATATAATAGAAGTCAGTGCACTACAGAACTTTGTTTTCAGAGATTGTTGTCCCTGATTCTCCAGGACTGGGGGTGGATTTCCTACGGACGCAGACTGATCATCAGTGGAGGTCGCATTCTTTACCCTTACCATTATACAACAACTTAAATAACATTCATTCATATTCAGTTGTATGTTTGATTATTGTGTTTGTTTCGTGATATTTTTGAAAGTAGTCATCTCCGTAAAATATTATTGCTATCCATCTGTGTTGTGATTGTGTGAGCAGTTTTTCGGTGCTAGTTCTGATTGTTACTTTCAAGATAACTGGAATGTTAAATCACTCCCCAGGAGTTACAGATATTGTATCGTATTGTATTGTTTTTGTATACAATTTCAATGCAAATGTGAGCACAATTCATACATGTTAAGCAAGTGATATTTTAGATGCGTTTTCATTATTAAGAAGTAGTAAACTGTATTTTTACTTTTTAAAAAACGGATTGGAAGAGTTGACCTTAAATTGTGAGTTGACGCCACCTGCTGACCTGAAGCCATATTACATACGTGCTGCAAATATTTCACATCGGTCGGGAGATGTGTTTCCTGGTATACCTACAACATTGGGGTCACTTTAACATGTGCTGTACCGGTGTTCTGACGAATTGAGCTACCTATCGACACGAACTATCGAGCCTTTTTGCGCACGTGCAGTTCCACGGGAAAGGCTTCGGTTTTAGGGGTTTGGGCTAGGTAAGGGGTTTAGCGGTTTTTGCGGGGTTAAGGTTAGGGTTAGGGCTATCAATTAGCACTACGGTAGCCTAACTCGACATAGTAGCTCAACTCGACAGAACATCGGCTTAGTTCACTTTTCAACGTGTGATTTAACGGCTCGGCCCATATAATTAAAACGTGACGTAAACCTGTCCTTTGCCTTATTTATCAATGTCTACCTTGTTTATTTGAAAGAATTGAAGAAAAACGAAGAATTGAAGGATAAAGAATAACGTGATTGGAAAATGTGACTTTAAAATGCACATGGAACTGGAAGGTATGTCTTTATGCGCCACCCAGTGGTAGAGCGCAAAGGCTGGCAGAGCACACCTTGAAGGAGTATTGCCATATTTCTACTTCTCGTTATTAGTAGGCTAAGAATGTTGATCTGGATTCCTCAACAATTGCGTGCCCTACAAAATCGTGCCTTTATAACAAACCGTTCATTTTACCTTACATTTACTGCACTTCAGCAAAGCAGAAAAGGGAGTTTTAATCTTATACTATCTGTAAACTGGCGTTCTGTCCTGGGTGTACCGCAGCCTTGTGCCCTGTGTCGCGTAGCATAGACTCAGATGCCCTGTGCCTTCGACCAAAATAAATGCATAGAAGTTAGATGGATAGATAATATCACTAGGATTCAAAAACGTCTAAATGCGGTATTCCATTTTGCAGTAAAATTAATATTGCATAAATACATTATTACTTGTTACCTGTGACAACCAGCCTCATCCTGTCATCATTACTGGTGACCCGTCACAGTATTTCTCACGTCAGATGTACTCACGATGCCCTCCAGTATATATTTTAATTACGGCCTTTGTCGCCCCCACAGCCCTGGGTACCTGTGGGCCTGTGCAGCTTCTAGCTGATTGGAGGAAATATCTATACCATGTATATGGTGAATATGACCATTCTGTCCTTTCTTGTGCTGCACCACACTCCAAAGTAAAATCCTCATATGTTATAGTACCTGGCAATAACTAAAACGTTCTGACTATGGTATTCGGTTGCAAGATTTTTGGTACTCGCACCATTTCAACATTAAACTTCTAAATAAACATGGGAGTTTATAAAACTGCTAGTTTATTGATGAGCCATTTAAAAACGTGTTCCGTTGCTCATTAACAAATGTGCACAAAGTATAAGCAATTTAGAGAGATCCCAATGCAGACCCGCCCCATTGCATGTACTGCCTACCATAGACTCCGGGGTCTTTGGCCCTGAATTCGGCAGGTGAAAAATGAATAGACTCTAGCCCCCCCTGCCGGCGTAGAAATAAATGACATGTATTTACAACTTATAAACTGGAAAAAATCAGCAAATGAAAAAATTCGTATAACTATCATTATTAATATTACATTTCTTTCTTTAAATAATTCAATGGCTCTCCATTGTATTGCTTCTGCTGATAATTTGATTTATTTATCTTTTAGGAACATAAATACTTAATCAGTAAGTTTTAAAGGTATAAGTTTTTCTCAACCTCATTATATTTTAGTATGTTTCACGACAGTCAAAGAAGGCAATTTTACTTTCAGTTTTAACGATTATCCCTGCTGACTTTATCTGTACATTTTAATGTATAACCATGTGTTCCGAAGCAGCATTTATGGGCTCCACACAAGAAACTGGATTTTGGTTGAGAACGGATAGGATGGGCGGAAAAATATACGGGCATAGCTTAAAATAATTAACAGTTTCAATAACGTATTAAATTGGATAGTGACTAAATACAACAACTGAACAAGCAGTTCAAATTGTACATCCCGATTTTGAAAGGAATCTGAGTGGAAATACATTTGATGAGGAAACGCATTTTTACAAAATAGGGGGTCGTTACACATTATATATCTTTGGTTTGCTATATTTAGCTGTTACAGTAATAAGAGAAAACGATGGTTAATCATCAGTTAAACAGATTTCGTAACCGCCGCATTATTCTGAAAATCTGATTATATCTAACGAAGCATGCATTATCATAGGCTTATTTTTTTGTCGTCACTATAAACCTGGATTGGCGAGGTTCATTTAATGGACATACAAGAACAACAAACACAATATACTTACATTTGTTAAATGTATTCTTCTTGAGTAATTATCTTTATGAAATTATAAAATTGCGGCAAAATCTTCATAATCCATTCTACATTCAACATGTTCAAAAGACTATCCCGATTATAAAATATAATTTGACAATTAATTTACAATACCGTTTGCATATTCTTTACATATTTGGTTGTTCTGCACGGATATTCAAATTTATTCAATAAAACTGTCCTGTAAAACAAATCGAGCCGTTCTATTGGTTCGAAAATGAAACCACTTCCTACTTTTATCGCGAAAGCACCGCCCAAAGGTAAATTTGCATGAAATTCTTTCGATTGGTAAGTAGTTTAAAGCCTTGGGCGTGAACTTACCATATATGGAAAATCACGTAATCCGTACGTATGCCTTTATTTGACTTCCATTGGAATACTATTGGTGAAGACTTCACGTAATACATGGAAGGCGATTCGTCAATGTGCATGTGCCTCAAAAGAGGGCGTGTAATAGTTTTATTTCCATTGGTTCCCCACCATGGAATTTATTGAGTAAAATCTATAGCTTCGTACGTTTTAACTATTTCGTTTCCTTTACGTAAATGATTAAATCAGTACTACTACTTTAAAAGCAATTTATTTAGCCATTCCCAGCCGTGAAAACATAAAATATATATGTATTTTTATACTGGCGTTTAAAATAGTTGGCTATTTTAGAATTAAACAATCGAATTTAAATGAAAATAACAGTTTTAGCTATAAATTCATTGGATAAAAATTGATGCATGTATTAGATAATTTGAATCTATGTCAAGAGATGTCTTTAACCTGGAATTAAATTCATGAAATTGTTGTAGTCATTAAATACCATAAATCGGTTAACTAAAAATGTAACAATATTTCAATTATAATAAAATTAATAACTGTATATGATGTAATTAGCTGATTTCTATTACTTAATATTTTTTATCAGCAGTCTTAACTGATATCAGTGTTTGATGTTTGTGTTTAAGGTGACTTCTGAATTTCAAAGCTTAAAACTAGTTTACTATCTCATTTTATGTGCAATATATTACATTTATATATTACGTTTTATTTAAATTGTGTCATACACTGACAAATAACCAATTCGCTATAATCAGAGCTTAATTATTTTACTTTGAAAATGAAGCTGTTACGTATCAAGTTATCACAAATATCGTGTTTAACCCTTTCACATTACAATGTCTGATCTCACAGGAAGCAATTTTTCACAGTTACCACATTAATTAAGAATGATGTCATGCACGATGGAAGGAGATATATTATACAGGCAGTGTGGTTTCTTAATTCGCGGATTTTGCGTTTAAGGCATATATGAACTAAATGTAAAAATCTATCCAGCTATGTCTGTCTGTATCTCTCATATATATATATATACACGCCAGCATTTATTTTAATGTAACTTAAAACAGCAGTTTAAATTCTGAATTCTTGGTCATGCTGTCTGACTCCCGGTCACTCAGGCAAAGTCACGCACACACAGGAAAACGATTCTTTCCACATGAAAACAAATGGTTGCGTTGTTTCCCCATGTTGTCGTCTCTGTCGCGTGGGTTAGAAAAAAAGTCATGGCAGTTTTACAAATGGACTCCCAAAAATAACAACAGTCTCGAGTGCTAACTGCACGATCAAGTTTAAAGTCCTCTAGTTGTCGTTATCCGGACAGCCTTTCAACATATGTAAAGAATAATCCTTGTAAGTAGATCTAAAGCCAGCAGCAGGGCATTTATTAATCCACGAGTATTTTCATAATGATACAAAGAGCATTTAAATCAAATTCATGACGCTCTGGACAGATTTATTATGATCTGGCCTTTAAATCATTAGAGAGGTCCTTCCCATATAATTAAAAAGTGATTGGTCAACGACACAGTGACGTCCTTAAACAGGCATATCATGAAGGAGCATGCGCGTGAACTTGGATAGTGCCGCAAAGAATAGTGGGATTTCATCCTGGCAAGTTGTTTGGAGGAAGTAGTATTCAGTCTTGCGCCTAAGTTTGCGCTAGACAGTAGGCAGCGCGTTATCACGTGTTTTGACAAACCATGAAAAATTGATTTAACTTTGGTGAAAATATGCTGTACTTAACAACAGTTTGCACATCTTCAGTCCCATTACATGTACTTAAAATAATTTTATTCGGATTTCTATTTCAAATTTCATTTACATTACCTAATGCAATTTTATTTTTGCGATTTAATTATCTTATAATATATTGGAAATACCCTGTAGGTATACTTAATTAAGTTGTAATAGGCCTGCATAAAATGAGTGTCAATGGAATCTAACGTCTATAGATAATAATAAATATAGACTGATAAATTGCCTATTAATAATGCCTAAATGTGCATTTTTTGGAATTAATTTCAATTGAATTTGATTTAAATATATAATGAATTATGTAATTATGTATACAATTGCAAAAGCCACAATTAGGCCAATAATTACAACATTTTCTGATTTTTAAATGTTACGTGTGCAAAATGTTTTAAATATGACACATTATTATGCTACGGTGTGAATATTATTCTATACTTGTTGATTATTTTCATTTAGGAAGTTCTGTATAATGATATGAAATGTAATTTGCAATTTTGAACATAATTATATGAGATGAGTCAGATTTAGACCCAGACTCAAATTAAACTTCAGATATAATTATTTTACGTTTTAAATGGATTTAATGATGTATTAAGTGAAATATTCATTTTTACAAATATTTACTTATTGCACAATAATATATAAATGAAATGTAAAATATATCTAGTTGAAACAGTGAATTTTAAATTGATTAAGATAAACATTTTATTATTAAAGCGAGAGATAATTTCTAGTGCACTTTGGGGTACGGAGATCTTCACTCCTGAGCTTCCAACCTCCAACTACTATACCTCCTCGCGAAAATCTCTACGGAGATTTGATTGACAGTTCAATTGTATCCAATCGAATTGTAGGTCGGAAAACCAGCGGTTTGGTTGGTATATTCTTGTAACGTCACAGATAAATTTAGCCAATCGAGCCCCTGTATATAAATTACGAAAATTACGTACTTCTAATTTATTTTACTTCTTGGCGCCCCGCAGCGGACACACGTGGATATAATGTTAAGAGGAATTTCGTTTGTTACAATAATTAATTGTTTTTCAATTGTTTTTCTATATTTTTCATTCTATACAGTTTAGCAGACTACTTAAGCTGTTCTGTTAAGAAAGTTCTCTTCATAACATATTTTTTTTGTAAAATCGTGGATTTTTTGTAAAGTGATTGTTTTTTTTTCCCAAGACTCTCATTTTTATGTATTTTTGTATTTGGGAGTATTTTGTGCAGTTAACATAGAACTAGATGTTTGCAAATGGTTCAGTTAAAACGTTTTTGGTATACAGAAAATAATTTGACCAAATGGTGTCTGCCTATACAAATGTTGTCCACTAGGCGGCACTGCCCACTAATTCTGAGAGTAAAATGAGTCTTCGCAGATGTTCTACACTTTTTGCAATCGGATTTAATGCTTATCGTCGTGTCTGGACTATCATAAAATATTTTATTTATTCAGTTAATGGTTTAAGAGTAGCCCACTTGTTGACTTTGGGTTCATTACGACTGCTACAGATCTACGCTGATTTTTTCACCTTTAAATTACAAAATCCCTTCAAATTTGTTTCACTTAGTTCAAAAGAAATCCTTTGTCCAGTTTCAGTTAATAATCCTTAATGATTACACATTTGATTTTAGCATCGATTGTAGTTCATTTTGCATTACATTTTATATCATCCCCATACAATTTGTCTAAGTTGATATATACTTTTTGACATAAATTATGGAATCCAATCTTTTCTCACTTAATTTCACTCCCCACAAGACAAGAGCGTGAGGAATATTTATGGATCATGTTCAGTGTCAGTTGAACATATGATAATATAACAACATGAACGATATGCATGGTGTACATCAGTGAAATTATTACCTCCTTATAACCGTTAAGTTTGTCATTACAACCGACACAACTTCATACAGTATCATTTATTACAATTTTTACTTGGTCGTCCTAACATACATCGGTTTGTATCTTAATGATATTACAATGATTCGAGAATGGAAATGCTGCAATCAATCGACACTGATTTTTTTTTTTTATTATTATTGTCTTTGCACTGGGAATCTTAAAATAAAACTTGCTTGTATAAAAAATGCTTGATTTATATGTCGGTGTGGTCTAGTGCTGTTTGGAAAGACAGCCAGGTGCCTGTAAAATGAATGGAAATGAGAAAAGAGCTCAGTGAGAGAAAAAGGGACTATTAACAAGGAATTTCTTTCAGCAAAACTACACTTTGCACATGCTGAGGTGTAGAGGCACTGGCTAATAATGATTTCCTACCTGTGAATGATTATTAATTATTAGACCCCTAATGGTGCCATTTATTTATGACTGCTATTTTTATATATTTACAAGCTTTAATGAAGAAATCGAAAATGTAATGAACTGTCACTTAATTCTGAATTTAGAAGAGTTGTGCTTAAAGGTTTTCCATTTCTAAGAGTTGCATACAATTCAGCCGTAATTACATGTGATTTTCCAGAGTTATTGTAACTCTTGTCGTAGCGCTGAGCTTACAGACGGCACGCTGGGCCTGTAAAATGTGCTGGAGCTAAAGTGGTCGAACATGGCTCCCTGCGGAGGGCGCACACAGGTAAACTATAATGGTATATTCATCAGTCCCACTGCCTTTCCCAGAAGAGCCCCCCCCCCACCCCCCCAGCTGCCACCATACACCGAAAGTGAATGATTTGCGGTTTGAGGGCTTTTGCTCAATGTGAGATGAAATGCTGAGGATGGAAAAGGTTTGCTGGTCCAGTCTCCCCTGGCCCCCCTCTCCTGCCGTGTGGGTTTTGGCTGAGCTGTTCCCCGGTGGCAGGGAGAGGCAGAGCAGGCCGGGCGGCGAGGGGGTCCAGCTCTCTGAGGTGCTGACAGAATGTCGCTCTGCCGAAACGGAGGCCACGGATTTCATGTCGGACTCCGAGATGGCCGGCTTGATAAACATGTCTGCTCTCAGCGGCTGGCAGCGACTCTTTGTGGAAAAGAAAACAAAAACGGTTACATAAACAAGGAAAATAGCGCGAATAGTGCAGGGTAACCCGACCTGCGATGATGATCTGAATCCTGTGGAATGATTTTAATTGTACACAGCCACTCCCAGGAGCAGCGCAGCCTGGTGTGGAGGTGCAGAAAATGCACGGGATGGTCAGAAAAGGGTGCCTTGGCCCTTGGTCACATGTTCACACCCTGAGCTGCCATCCTTCTATGTAACTGGGAAACCCGAATAAGATGGCTCACGTTGCTATGATGTCATCCTTCCTGACAGATTGCCGTTAAAGCGTATGAAAGGTTTCACACGATTACCACGGTGTGCGTCCATATCGAAAATCAATGCGTCAAGTGATGAAAACACGTTCATTAACTAACTATTAAATCACGCAATATGGAAAATGTTGCTCTTTCAATTCTGGATCATGAGTCGCTAGGCTTTTTGTAATTTATTTTCTCCTGTAGGGTATAGGTTCCAGCCTGTCCTTACTGGTGAGACAGCTGCCGTATTCGATTGGGATGCAAAACAGGTAACCAGTTTAAGCAACCAGGTGAATAAATAAGCAGCAGCACGGAAGCAAGGCACTGCGGGCTAGCTTTTGACGCAAAGACCAAATAGCATATGAGGCACTGGCTGTGATCGGAAGGTCGCCGGTTCAAATCCCAGGTTTGGCAGAGTGATTTTACCACTAGGGCCTCGAGCAAGGCCCTTAACCCCCGGTCGCTCCAGGGACAGACTGACTCTACGCTCTCAAAAAATGTGTCACTTTGGGTAAAAATGTCTGCTGAGTAAATAAAATGTAAAGTGCATGAAGGGGAGCGCCGGGCTGCCGATGTTCGGACCTCAAGCGTGACACTCAGAGTTTTCACGGCGGCTGGGGGGGGGGGGGGGAGTGAAGCCTGTCCACAGTGCAGCACCAGGAATCCCACGACCACCCAGAGGAAAAGTGGCACGGGGACTGGGAACGTGACTGGGAATGTGAGTGTGACAAGAGCCGGCTCCACGGTGGCCAGACTGTGAGCCTGTTGCTGTTACCGAGGTCACGATGACGATGACGTGCGAGTAGCGGGTTCCGCTGCCTGGTGGCGGAGGCCGGCGGAACCGTCTGCCCGTCATGAACGTGGAGAACATCCAGCCACATGAGTGGGCGCGGAGCAGACGACGCAATCCGGTGGGTCGTTCTGGATAAAGTGCAGGCTAATGCGCTAAATGGTTTAGTTTTAGTGACGGCGGAGGCCTGCAGATGCATTATTCATTTTCACAAGTTCAGCGATGATCTGGAGAGCCGGTTCAAAGGTTTGTGTTATGCGTACGTCAGCAAGCATGCGTGTGCTGCGGGTTAGCGAAGAATATCAGTATTATGCTGTTTATCACTGATTATGCCCCACTGTCTCTGATCATCATCATCTACCCAACAACCTGAAGGGAAGCAGGAATTACTAATTGGTAGAGGATTAATAGAATCTCTCCTTTGATTAAAGTGGAATCCCTCATTGTAGCTGCTTCTGTGTGTTTTCAACCAGCTCGGAGCTGTGAGACAGGATGTTTATACTATCCTTGACCAAGCAGACATAAAACGAGTTTTGCAAAAGTTTAGTCTGAGTGTGTACACTCAATCCCCACCGGAGTCTTGCCAGGTGTTCCCCCGACCCTGATCACCATGGTTACCATACTGCCGCACATTTTGTGGAATAGCCTGAAGATGCTGACTCACAGCGTAGTATCTGTATATATGCATATTCTGTCTTTGTTTACTTGTATGCATGGAATGTTAATCGGACTATTGTTTTGTTATTGATCTACTGCGGATAATTTATGGGCTGTTTCTCACATGTCTACGATTCACCGTATATGGCCCTTTAAACGAACCCTCTAACCTAAGCGGTGTAGTTCTAAGTGTGGAATTAAAAGATTTGTGGCCCCCAAACTGCCTGTGATCACATGACTTCCGTGCCCGTGATTGCAAAATAGGTGAACTATGATCTTTTTTGGCGTTAGAAATGGGGATAATAATCAACACCGGCCCTTAAAGAAGTCACTGACAGAGATGTATGAATACATCAGAGTTTTTTCCTTTAGGGTGAACGCAGTTCAGGTCAAGGTTCAAAAAGAATTTCTTCAGCCAACGACCTGATCCCTAATGGCTGACAGATGTTAATGTAATCTCAGTGGTCCTCTGTTAGAAGCAAAAACGCAGACTCTCTCCCAAAACTTCTGTAAGGTTTTGTTGGGGCCCCTTTTACAATGACTGCCAGGTGGAAACGAGCTCTTGAC
>JAODKF010000051.1:2184661-2203277 GCA_026779585.1 Mormyrus proboscirostris | reverse complement strand
TTCATGGAAAAATAAGCCACCCCCTGAAAATAAGACCTGGGCATATTTTGGCATTTCAAAAAATATAAGACAGTGTCCTATCATCGGGGAAACACGGTATATCATCCATACAACAATGGCCTCCCTGTCTGTGATTGTTCCAAGGCAGTGCTCTCAATCCAGTCCCCAACAGCTCACATATTTGCTCCCTCCCAGCTCTCAGCCAATCAAGATCACCGAATACCTGATACCGGTGTGCTGGGAGCTGAGAGGGAGGAAAAAGGTGGTCTATCTGGGGGGGAGGTAAATAACAATATGGAGGTCCGTGTGTGTTTAATGAGTGTGGTGTATGGTATATATGTAGGGTAATGCTGTGGAGGTCCGTGTGTTTAATGAGTGTGGTGTATGGTATATATGTAGGGTAATGCTGTGGAGGTCCGTGTGTGTTTAATGAGTGTGGTGTATGGTATATATGTAGGGTAATGCTGTGGAGGTCCGTGTGTGTTTAATGAGTGTGGTGTATAATGTACACACAGGGTAATGCAGTAGACGTGTGAGCAGCAGCCCCAGGCTCCTCGGGGGACTCTGCCCTGTGGAGATGTAGATACTGTTGACCCGTGTAAGTGCAACCGTACACTGGCAGCTCTGCTTCAGACTGTTGACACAGGCCGGATACACGCTGACACAGGATCTGAGCCCTGAGCTGCCACAGAGCAAGCAGCCCACCGGTGGTCCTGAGGTGATGGAGTCTCGGCCTTTGTGTGTGTGTGTGTGTGTGTGGATACATGTGTGTGCATGTGTGTGTGCGGGTGACTGTGTGTGTGCGTGAGTGTGTGCATGTGTGCGTACGTGTGTGCGTGTGTGCGCGCACATGCATGTGCGTGATTGTGACCTGACAAAGACCAACCTGTAACCGACGACAACCATCACACCATGTGCATTTCACAAATCACACAGCAGACATGTACAGCCACACACACACACACACACAAATGCATATAAAGACTTGTGTGAAGATTTACACATAGAAAACCACACAAACACAACAAACTTTTTGTAATTACAAAGGAGAATATATAATTAAATATAATTACAGACATAAGAGCTTGATGAAACTGAACTTCATTTCAAAGCTCAGCTCAAGTGAAAAATGAGACAAAAAGTTTTAACATTAGTGTTGCTGTTTATAGTTTATTACCTAAAGCAGAACTTATTTTCTGGTTCGTTGTAATGCTCTTTTGTGTTTTAATTTCCTTAAAACTGCACAGAAACCGCAGCTTAATTTGAGTGAGGAGGTGGGTTGCAGACATGTTTGTGGGGATATCTGAGTTGATGAGCAGGGGATGTGGGGGGGGGATTCTGGGGTGCAGCCGTGTGGAGGTGTCGAGGGAGCGGGCACGGGACGGGGCGAGGGTCGGGGGGTCCGGCGAGCACATCACTGCGGCCATGCCGGCCCGACTCCAAGCCATAAGCGGGGTGATGTCATCGCAGCTGCCGCTGGGCTGACAGACAGTTTCCGCAGCGCAACATGAAGCCTTTTGGTGTCGGTGTCAAGCTGATTGACGGGTGAATGGCACCAATGAGAGCCAGCCCTCCCTCCCCCAGGGGGAATACAGCCCTAATTGATGGTCAGAAAGCACAGAGAAAGAGTGCCTTTGAACCTGAAAATAATCTTTTTATTTTTCCACTCTCCGCTCTCCCCTGTGCCCATGGCTTCACCCGTTCCAAGGCTCCTTTCCCTCTTTTCTCCTCTGATGTTTTGTTTGGTGGGGTTCGTCATGGCCGGCAGACCCGGCTGACTTTTCCCTCGGTCTGGGGTGTCACTCAGCCAAAGTTGTGGGACGCGTTAAATGAAGTCCTTTCAGGCAAAGGGGAAGAGCCTTCCTCTGCTTTTATGTCTTTTTGTGTGTGTGAGAGAGGAGGAAAGAAAACCTGTGTTTTTTTATTTTTGCAGCATTTTATTTAAGTTTTTTTCTGCCCGTGCCTCAATATGTCATAGCTAAATGTCTTACAAATTCATAATCTATTTATTACTGTTTCTTGGAAATTTCATGGTTAGCGTATCACCCATAGATCATGTGACTGAAGGTGACAATAAAGATAATTTGACTGTGGTAGGCTGGTGTGTGGACTGAGTATGTGGTGTGTGAGTGTGGGGGGGGTTTAATGTGTGACAGCAGTCTCTGTAACACTTCTTGAGGGTACACAAATAACGTAGTAGTACACACTTACTTTATGTATTAATTAGCCAGTAACTAAATGAACTAAGGGTTCATCGTTAATAAATTACGACTGTTTGTTCTATACGGGAACTATATTATTTAATTACAAACTAATTAGTTAACTGATAAGAATTAGAATACAGGAACCAGCATGATTGATGTGTGATGAACAATCATGGGATCAGTATGTAACTACCACTTAGTAACTGGTTAATTAATGCATTAAGTAAGCGTGTACTACTACGTTATTTGTGTACCCATAAGGAATCTGCACAAATGTAGTACTGGTATCAGTACCTGTGAATAAGGACAGTGTGTGTGTGTGTGTGTGTGTGTGTGTTCTATATCCATGAATGTGTTAGCTTACAGGCTCTTTTGGCCTTGGAAATATCAGTGTATACTGGGGGGGGGTTTGTGCCGGGGGAGGCAAGGGACTGACAGGGAGGTCTGTGCTACAGAACGGGCAGATGGGGGGGTTTGGGGACAGGGTGAGACCGCTGTAGGGACCTGCATGCCTTATTCTCCGCCTCGTATATATCACAGCTAATGTCCGACGACACCTCTTCATGATTAATGTTTCGTCTAACTTCACAACCGTTCCCAGTGCTATTCCCACAGTTATTTTGCAGAAAACAGGACATTATTTTGCAAAAAAAGGTTTGAGGGTTATTATATACTTTAAATGTTCTGCCATATTCTTGCAGATTGCACATACTTTTTTGTAATTAGCCGCGCACTCTGTAGCGATGGTAACGCGGGCAGCAGGCGGCTCTCTGCGGCTGATGGGCGACGGCATGTGACTCGACACCCCGACGGTAACAGCTTGTTTTTCACACCGTGGCTGAAGATCGCTCGCCCGCCCTCGCAAGGGAAGAGGGCCGTGACCTAAGGAGAGACTCCTTTGCTGAACACGCCTGCCGTATCTCTCTGGGAGGCCTCCCAGCTCAGTATACTGGCGGCACCGTCCCCCAGAGCGGGGGTAGGATTTCTGGCACTGGGATCCTCGGATTACTCACCCCCACCCCAAAGTCTCTGCTTAGTGTAGCGCCCTGATCCTCCCCACAAACACCCCCCTCCCCAGATTTCTTTCACTCACTTTCTCTCTCATTCTCCCTCTCTCTCTCTTCTCACCAGAAACCAGGGCTAAATGAACTTTATCTATAAGGATTAATGACCAGGAAGCCAACAAAAAGGAAAAGCTGTTAAATGTACGCACTGCAGAGATCCGCGTCCAGTGTCGCCGGCGATCATAACAAAACATGCCGGCTGAAATTCCTGCCTGATCCCATTCAGCTGCTTCCGTTCCCTCTCCCCTCCCTCGGTATCCTAGTAACTCCCGGTGCTACTTCCCATAATTCAAGCAAGCAGGCGCGACTATTCGCCTTCATCTGACAACCTGCAGCGGCAGAACTGCTTGGCTTTCTGTAGCTGTGGTGGCCACAACGTCCATAAAAGTGGAGAAGGACTGATTGGTAAGACTGCAGGGACTTCTAACGGTTGAATGGTAAGGAACGGTGCAGAATAAACGGTAGAGTTACAAGGACGTGCCCCCCCCCCCCGCCAGGGAGCTACACTGGGTCCATGTCCACTTCCCTCTGGCTGTGTAGTTAGTGATTTCACTATTTTCTTCCTAACCCAGCGCTCCACACCCCCACTGACATCCAGTGCCTGCTTTTGGAGCTGCCAGTCACAGCTTGTTGCCATGGGAACGATTGTATCCCTAACAAAAGCCCTTCTGTTGATGATGGAGATGGACAGAGAGGGAGAGAGAGAGAGAGAGAGAGAGAGAGAGGGCAGCAAGAAAGGTGCAGTTGTGGGAGTGGCAAGGAGGAGGAGACTTTGGGGGGAGGGGTGAAGGCAGGACGGGGGGGTGGGAGTGGGGGGAGGGAGCCCCAAAGCCCAGAGCCGAAACCCCCTGGTGAATTAATTTGTCTTCAGAGAATCAATGAGATGTTTATCGCCAAGACATATGGAAACAAACGCAGAGCAGCACAATCTAAACTGCAGCAATCAGCATGGCTGGCCTTTCTAGTTCTGTTAATCTGTTTGTGTACATTTCAGCTTCCTTTGAAACATCCCCCCCCCGTATAAACACCAACTCGGGCGCCTGCCATGTCATCATCTTGATTGGCACAAAGTCACCATACTCCGCTACCCCATCCTGTCCACGAGCGGCCTGTGAAGCCCCCCCCACCCCGGCACTGTCAAACGGCGGACACGGGAATCGCGAGCCGTCACGCGTCAGGGTGGCAGCGGGAAGCTCTGTGCTGGGGTGTCTGCCGAAGGAACTCAAAAGCAGGAGCGCCATGTTTCTGACAAACTTTATGTGCTTTTAATCTACTTAGAATAAACCATCTTCCCAATCCGGTATGAAATTTAGAGGCTATTTTTGTCTGCATTCCTTTCATTTCTTTTTTCCTTCCTACTTCTTCTTATTACTTTATTTTATTGTATGATTTTCACGTCCTCTTACATCTTTATTGTCGACTTCTACATACGAACGTGCAAAGAAATTTTCCCTCATGGAGATCGATAAAGTTTTCTCATCTGATGAGCACATATACCAGTAAATTCCTAAGCATTTCGTTTGAGGTTTTTTTTTTGGAAACTTCTTTTGGAAAAACCAGACAGAATGTTGTGCCTCGAGACCTCCCATCTGGAGAAATGAGGCCGGCATCACATGCATGTATAGATGCAATTGCAGGGTGACCCCCCCCACACCTCTCCCTGAGTAGGTCAGCCCCCCACGACCTCTGCTGCACCCAGGGGCCAAGTTAGAACAGTTCAGAGTTCAAAGTCCATTCAGTGATTTGCCTGGCCGTTCCATGCTCTCCTTTCTCTATCCACCCTACTGGATGTGTGAAGTAAGATAAACAAAGATACATACGTGTATTTTCTCCAGTGGCAGCTTAAAGGGACTGGAAAAAGATAAATATAGTTTAAAGTTTTACCAGGGTTGCATAACTAAACCGGTACTGACACTACAAAATTATTTATATGACAGATCATCCTTTCTTTCCATTTCTTCCTCTGTCCCATTTCAGTTTTTAAACTTTATAGCTAGTTAAGTTAGTTTGTACCTTCTTATCTCCACGGTTACATAATCAATTTGACATTTCATGTCCTTTTCTAAGTAATATCCATTAAAATGCCTTTGAACATGTTCTTCATTTTTTTTTAAATATAAAATCTGTGGATATATTTACAGTATGTTTTTTTGCAAAGATAAACCTCACATAAGGAAATTCCCCGGAGCGTAGCCATCTTCCGGAGAGCAAAGCGACAGTTTGAAGTATTGAAAAACACAGTGTCCGTGATCCGTGGTGCTCCTGCTTCCTGAGAGTGACGTTCTTCCTCAGAACTCTTGATTACTTAATTGCTTGATTACTTGATTACTTTGTTAAAGCCTGTTGGTTAAGCTTCTCCTGGGCCAGAGGCTGTCTCATGGTTCCAAAGTGTCACGTCTTCCATCGCTATGACTGGCACCGAAAAGATCAATGGACAGAAGTCAACTTCCGCTCCTTTATGGGGTAACAGATTATTGTGAAAAGCCCAGATCACGGGGCGCAGACGGCGTTTAAATAGTAACACATTATATGTACAATGTTCCCTTATTCCAGTTCACATTTTATTTTACATAGTTGTTGAATTATTAATTGCCCATGAAGCTGTCCAGAAGTCACGGTGGATTATAATATCCCCTCTAGACACAAAAAAGTGAAAAGAGTGTTTAATTTGAACTGACGAGGGGAATGTATTTGTGTTGGAGATAAAGAGTTCTGCAGCCTTGTGCGAGTTCATCGTGCAGACGGGAGTGATTATCCCGTAATAACAAACCCTGGGAGTTAAGATGGGGATTGGAGAGCCCACGAACCAGCACACATATCAATCTGGCCCGCGGGTCAGTGCCGTCGTCCTGACGCGGCCCATTCTGGGAGGCCGGCGGCCTCTTCCTCTCTTTCCCCCTTCGCTTGTTCGCCTGTACGTTGTTGCACTCTCACGCCGCTCACATCTGAAACCATGAGCCGGTGAGGCTGTGTCGGGTTACAGAGCTGTGCTGAAAGGCCTGCACTTCGAGAGCAGATGTTAGATATACGCTTTAAGTGGACAGGGACAGAACAGAGGCGGCAGGGGGGCGACCAGGCAAGTTACTCTTATGCAGTGACCAAGAAATTAGGAGGAAACAGATGCCATGGTGGGGGGGCCAGACTCCCCCCCCCCCTCCCGTGGACAGAGGGCTCCTGAAACAGACAGTAAAATATGACAGAAGAAACTATATAAATAAACGACTAATAAATGGATGCATATCATATATAAAAAGTGTGTTTTATCCAAATTAAGCAAAAAATATACTGATACATTTTTACAATGTAAAAATATAGTCACAACATAATGGAAAATAATAGAAAGTTTTCGGTGATTTTGGTGAGTATTTTTTTGTAGGGAAAGCAAAGTATGCCAAGCAAATTCTGGAGGTTGCAGAGCGCGGTTTGAGCCGTCAGCCTGGTCTCTGCACAGCTTTCCTCGTGCCTTTTCATGAGTGCATCACCGCTGAACTCCTGGCTGGGGCCAGATCCGGACGCCACCAGCTCTGTGCTTTACAGAGCTCCGAGCTCAAACTGGTGGGGAGAAAGACAAAAGGGGAAACGAGGCAGGACCAGTCCAGCTGGTCGGCGGGTAACGGATACTGAGCGCCATGGCTGCTGTCCAGAGGCAGCTTCTCTGATCCTGATATTGTGGATGTGCAACGTGATTGGCTTTTTCTCTCGAGGCTCCGCGTGATTGGCCCATCCTTTTGCGGTTCAACGCGATTGGCCTGTTGGATTGCCAGGTGGGTGCTGAGTGCTAAGAAACAACTTGCAATTTCTGTTCTTTAGATTAAAAATATTACAATAGGCTACAAAAGCAATATTTTTTGTTTCAAATCATGAACAATATCTGTAAATATGAAGCCTCTGGCATCCAAAGTGAGAGTTTATGATTCCCATTCCTCAGGTGCACTGGTCTCTGATCAGGCGACAAGGATTTAGTCCGTCACTAAGCGGCTGCTCAAAATAGGTGTTGCTTAAGAGAGATGATAGAAACACAGAAGTTTATAGTGTGCTGTCTAAACAGTGTAAAGCTTAACAGGACTCAATACATTATCACTGAGAAATTTACTGTTGTATAAACACCGTGTTCTTAAAAGTCTCACTATATACTATTTCAACCTAGTTTATTGCTCCTCTGAGTGAAAAGGGTATATTTAAAGTCCCTTGTAATACCTAAGTCATATTTCAGTAACATGGGTATTAAACTTCACTTTGCTGAACCGCACTAACGGTCCTTAGAACCGCAGGACTTAAGGCCAATTCATATTTTCCAATATTCCCTTCAGAAATTCCTGTGTTAATGGAGCAGTTTCCATAGAGAGTGACATCAGTCCTCAGCGTCTGAGGAGACAGCTTGCCCTCCACCAGGGCCAAGCTGGGTTAGGGTTAGGCCCGAGTCGAGAGCCGGGTGGCAGAAGAGGACCTCCTGACTGGAAATGAAAGGTGATGGTGAGGGCAGAAAGCCTCTAGTGATACTATCCACTCCTGGTTGCTAATATTCTCAATGTGGCATTTCAAGGAACAACACTGTTACTCCTCAACCTAAGATACCTGAGATAATAGCAGCAACAAGGTCCATACAAAGTATGCCAAGTAGTTTTCCTAGTTTCTTGTATGATATCATCCCTAGACCTGCAACATGGCTGATGAGTAATGCAAATTCCAAGGTTTCCGAGACAACCATTATCATCACCTGTGTGTTTGTTCCAAAGTAACACACCCGCCCGTCAATCTCCTGTCTGGTGTCATCATGTGACATCAGACTAGGTCCTGACCTGGCAGGCTAACGGCGAGAGGCAAACAGCTCCCGTCCTTTCCATTCAGGGAGAGCACTCGCAGGAGCGGAGCTTGGATTTATTTTCCATAGATACTCTTTTCGGTGTCAACAAAGCAAGAGGACTCCTGCTCTCCGTCAAATACGGAAAGAAAGAAGTTCGTCAGAGAATTGGGTTTCCGAACTACTGCCAGGAACTTCGGATTTAATTACGGAATCGAGAGCTGATGGCTACCTGACATAAACAAACCTTCGTCGGCCACTTCATGGCAAACGTGGTTCTGGGAGATGTCAGGTTCGGGTCTGACATCGCATTACGACATCGCTCTACTGATCACACCAGACGCACTCGCTGCACCGTGAGCATGAAGACAGATCCCCCCTCCGGGCCCCTGAAATCGAGGTCATTGGTACCACTGTTACCGACCCTTTGTTCAAAATTTTTTTAAGAATCCTAAATCAATCTTGAAAACACGGTCACTTTGAATGTCTGTCAGGCTGAGTTTGTTTTTTATCTCAGCGGTATTTCGTCATGGCTTTAAAAGCTGATATTTGCATGGGTCACATAAAACAGAGCCCCGTTCAGGATTGATGCTTTCGGTATAATTGATGAAGTCCACGAGCATTGTAGTATGTAGTCAGTCAGAGCAAATTACTGTCAAAGTACCAAAAATCCCATTTTAGAAAGACAGAAATGTTGCGTATGGCTACTTCGCCCCCATATAACTGCTTTTTTCACTTTACAAAAACATTAACGGACGTGGAAATATTTTCCAGCTTTTTCAAATATCCTCTGGAGCTAAATGGTGATTTTAACAGCTCTATTTAACCCCTTCTTCTCAAAGATCTCCCTCAAGAAGGACCAAAGTACAGCTGTGGCTGTCCCTGTGGAGTTTAGCTAGATGTCACAGTGGTTTGTGTATCCCTGCATGGGTCAAGCATCCTGCGACATCTACACAGGGATGTAACCAATCGCATCCTGACTGAGTAGTCATGTGACTATCATTTTTAACATAATTTAATGCAGCACCATTGAGTAGCAAGGAAATATAGCATTGTATGGGGAATGCAGGCACTAACCAGTAATGCTATTGCAGGCATAGATTTAGGGGGCCAGGGTGCGTGTGTTGGGGGGTAGACGTTCCCCTCAATGTTCAGAGAGTGCTAAATTGCATGCATATGGAGTTGGGGGGGAGTTAAATCACCCCCCTTGTCCACATGAAACCTGTGCACATGTGTCCTATCATCCAGTGACAAACAGCATCCTTGCAAATGTTTGAGTTCAGCAAGCAGTGCTGAATTAAGACCCAAGATTCACATGCTACCCGCTGAAGTCTTTGAAAGCTCTCCATGTTATTTTTTTATACACCTTGTCCCATACAGTACAGTAGTTTGCTAACTGTAGTGCTTTCCAGTGCTTTTCAGGCAGGTTTAATGTGTTTAGACAATGGTTGTCCCTTTCATGAAAATTTAACTTTTTACATAAGCATGAAAGGCAGTTTAAAAACGGAAAAAAATTGATGGTGCGTGGATTCTGATAGACATTTGTTATTAAAAGACTTCTGACAGGGAAGGTTTATCACTCTAGCAGTAATATAAACACTGTTCTATGATCTGTACTGTTTTTCTTGTTCTATGTTTACAGCCAATATAAATCTAAGCAAATGTGTGTGACATGTTGGACGAAGGGAAACACTACTGTTCTTTTGGTAATTCCTTTGTAAAAATTAATGGCACGAAACTGACACTGCCTACATGAAATCAAGTTTTGCGATTCGCATCGGAGGACGTGATTTGTTATTTTAGTGTTGCAATACATCTGATTCCTGGTGTTGCCTTTCCTCACGCAGCCTGCATTGTTCATTATTTGCTTAGGCTTTGATCGGCTTCCCATTCCTGGCTGGGGCTCTGGCTCATGCTGTTTTAAAACCTCTTTGTGTCAGACAATAAACCCGAGAGCTCCACACCGAAACCATGCAAGAGCCGTCCTGTCAGTGGACGGGCCCGAGACATGCGGATTTATATGGATCATAACACATATACTGTGTCATAAACAAATGAGCGTAGGCATGGGTCCAGTTGGGTTATGTCGGTTCTCCATGCTCCCGCTCGGCCTCCCGGGCGCTCCAGCAGCAGAGTGGTCCCGCCCTCGGAACGCTCGCATGCCAGCTTCGGGGTGCCATGACCTGTACCCACTTAGCGCTGACAGCAGCCCGTTCGCCATCCATCCCCAAGAACCCACACGTCCGTCAGCCATATGGAGCCGGACTGCTTAAGGTTGAATACGCCAGTAACGACTCACAGCTGGAGTATGAAAAAAAAAACATCCCCGGGTGATAGGGCATTTAATTGACAGAGGCAGGCCCCGGTGATGGACGTGCTTATTCGCCTGTTGTTTGTTTCGGTTCAGACATGTTAGCTCTTTCCGACCCCTAGCTCGCCGCGGTGAGCCTTTCGTACCGAGGACTTCGGGAGGCGAGAGACTCACCTACGGCTACAGATCTGTTTCTAGGACGTCGAGGGGAGGATACCCCAGTGGAACGGCAGATATTTAAATGAACCCCAATAAATCGTTCAAATTTTGTTGGCAGGAGTTATGTGCGGGTTTCATTATCGTAGATGTCTGGGATGACGGTAAACTTCCTAAGTGCCTCTTTCATGGCTCTTTTGTGCTTCGGCATAGTGGTTCATCGTGAATGTCACCTCAGTTTGTATATATCGTTCATTTTAATGCTTCCTGTATCCAATATATATTTAATTTTATATATAATTATATATCATTTTATGCACGCTATTTGCATGAAGTTAATTAAACCAGAAAAATATTCCAGCAGTTAAATTCCACCCACTGAAAATATCATTATTAGTTCCGAATGAAGGGAGCATATAAAGTTTGAATGTAGTCGCAGAGATTATGAGAAATTAATGACAAAGGATTGAGATTTATTTGTATTTTTGTGGTTTTTCTTGTGCCCATAAGGCAGCATCCATGCCAAGATTATCCTTCCAAACTCCGCGAACGGTGGGACGCCAAGAAGGAGTCGTGCCTAATCAAGCCCCTGCTTTTCATGGAGACTCACGGAGGGTGTGGTGAGTTTAACGCAGTTCTCAATGCACCACTGACGCGTCTTTTAGATGTTGACGCGCTCGTAGTCGTACTTTAAATGTGAGCGATGGCAAACATTGTCATCAGCGGCGAGCCCCATGAGGTTCACATGCCGATTGATTGACGTTTGATTTCAATCCGGGGTCACCACAAGTCGCTCAAATGGCCCCTCCTCAAGTCAGGAGGATGTTTGTACAATGTTAGCGAAACGTTTAATCAGCTGCAGGCACTTGTTTAATTGAACTCGGGTTGGGGAAACCAGGCCGGCGGCAACGGCGGCTGGACACAGAGCAGGCACGGCTGGGATCCGAGCAGCGGTTCCTCTTGCTGTCACCCTAACGCGTCTGTTCTGTGTCACATGCTGGCATCCAATCACAGAAGCGCTCCTATTCAGGACACCAATCGCCTCCCCCCTCCGCCACAACCACCCCTTCCACATGTTACAACAATTTTACGACCCATACGTGGCGGTGTCGTGAACTGTTTGGATTAATTGTTAATCTTAATTGCGGCCATTATTTAAAAATTTTAGCTTTAGCGGGTCTGTCCAGGATCTTGATGGTTAAAATGACCCAGGATGGCGAAAGAAAAAAAAAAAAGCTCTTTTTTTTTCACTGCTGGAGCCAATTTTCACGATGATTTCATGGCTGTAGAATGTCATAATTGGCCGTGGTGCTCCGTAATTCCGCACAGTTGCAGTTAACTGCGGAGTCCTGTGGCTGTAGGGGGTGGCCAGCGTTNNNGGGGATGGAAATTTTTACGGCTAGAGAGCCCATAGATGTGATGGACATGTGAATAAAAAAAAGCACCCCCTGCTGCTCCCTCCGTTCCATTAATGTGAAGCGGGGGGGGGGCACTGACAAGGCTCTGCACATGCTCGGGGAGTCGCGGCCTCGGAGTAAATCTCAATCGGTAAATCTGAATTAATCTTCCGTGACAAGGGCCGTGTCTCCTCCGGTTACCGCTTCTTCTGTTCTCCATGACTTCCCTGGCCATTACTTACTTTGGCCTACTTCGCTTGTTTGCTTAGTCTGAGCTCCCCGCATTTGCTGACTGACTCCAGGTGTTTTTTTTTTTGTTTTTTTTAATCCTCGGCGTAATTTCTCTGGATGCATCTTGGTTTCAGCGGACATGTCTGCCCCGCCCTCGAGGTTCTCCCGTTTTACTTCGCGTGGACTTGCTAGATGACGCTTCCTCGTCTACCCGCCGTGCCGAGAACGGATGGTGTGGCCCACCTGCCCCCTGCCACCCGCGGCCGCCGCCAATCGCAAAGTAAGCTGCTTTCAACTCTAGACACTGAAACAACTGTAAAAATACTGCATTTATTTTCTGAGGCCCTACGAGATGTAGTCTAAGTTACCCACCTTATTTTCCCTTGAGGAAAAAAAAAGCGAAAAGTTTTTTATGTGTCAGTATTAATCTGAGATTAGGAAGCCAGTTTAAACATTGGCCGTGTTTAACCACATGTGAGGTTTGCATTTCACACGCTGTTCTCGGTTTCAGAAAATAATAAGGCTCTCCGCATTAAACGCAGAACTGAAAGGTACGTCTGATTTGCACTCGAGTTTATTAACTCCGTTTCACTCCTCCGACCCACAGAAAGATGACAGAAAACAATGGCCGTGAAAACATTCCAGTCCCGAAGCATTATGGGTAATCATACATAGCTTGCAGACAACGACGCAAGCGTGTGTGTTATGAACTGAATGGACTTTCTTCTTCAACAATATTCTATTTCCACTTGAAGTCTATTGTGTAAAAGAGGTGATTTTGATTAAACTGAACAGCTTCGAACCTGACAAGGATGCTTGGTAGAGAGAGAACTCTCGTGGTCACTCGCGCTCTCCTGTTCTTTCTCAGACACTACGAGAGAAGAGAATTTGTTCTCAAATTAAGCTTTTATTGGCAGCGAATGCTGAAAACCACCACTGCTATCCCCCCTTCAGCAGAACTGCCCAGGCCTGACATAATCAGAAATGGATTTACATTGTCCAAACTCAAAATTGTCTCTTTCAATTAGGGGCTTATCAAGAACCAATCTGGAAACCATTACCTAGTAAGTCCTAGGCAGTAATTGCTTGCAGCTGAGAATCTAGCTCCGGGTAAGTGGGGAATAGAGAGAAACTCAAGAACTAACAAGTGCGATTGATTCTATTCAGAATTCCCCTGGTGCACTGCCATGTTTCAGAGCTCAGGCAGAGGAAGCCGTCTCTCACAGGCCAGGAAATGAACTGGCAGACACAGGCCGGTTTGTATCCCAGCGCCCCCCCCACCCCCTGCGCCCCCCACTGCCCTTCACTTTCAGCTGGTCCTTGTTAAAGTGGAAACGATGGGACCCCTTGTTTTTGTCAGCGTTTCACCCCAGACAAACAAAAACGGCGACGGCTCGGAATAACGCTGAGTGCCTCCGACGGCCGATTGTTGCCATGCAGCGGGATCCAGTGTTTCCCGGGGGCTTCTCTCCAGTGACGCCTTACCCATGATGCCTTTAATGTTGGGGGGGGGGGGGGTGGGGACGAGCTAAGTGCACTGCCGAAACTCGGGATGCCATTTGTAAGTATGTCACATCACAAACGTTTCGAAAAATGCAACCGTCGGCCCATAAAAGCTGGTAAAAGTGACGTTGCTTTGCAACTTTGAACGATGAATAATTGATTCCAACTCCATGGCAGAGCTGTTTATACCAGAGAACCGTCCGATTGGAACAGTCAGGGACATCCTACCTCACTTTGCTGGCATATTAGGTTGTAGGTGTTTTAGGGTTTGGGGTTGATAAAGTGTTGAGGCTCATTCAGACAGACACGTACTGACAGACGGACTGACAGATCCCCCAGTTGGTTGGCGTGTTTATTCTTACAAAAAGCAAGACATTAATGAACATCAATATTCGAGGCCAAGGTCACCTGAGGTTTAGAACATCTGTCTTAGATTAGTTGTCTCTCTGTTATGGGCAGGAGGACGCTGATGCCAAAATGGGAGACAGAGAGGACCTGGGATTTGAACAGGACATATTGTGCAGACTGGAGAAGGTATGCCATAACATCCCAGAGAAGGTCAGGACATTTCTCAGACTCAACACAACAATGTGAAAGTGACATTAATCCCGGCCATTAAATAAACCGTTTACCCTCATACTTGCAGTTTGGAGAAGAGCTTTAGAACCCACATTTAATGTGAATATTAAAGTCATTTTGCATTGCAGTTAGTCAAAGATTCCGTAATTAAAAATGCATATGAGTTTTTTTTTTACTTAAGATGTTCCAGCTGGGGATGTTAAGAAATCATCAAGCATCATTAAGTCAGTGGTCACCATGGCAGCACTGGAATAGGTGACAGCATAAAGCCACAATGTGTCCACATTTAATTAAATAATGTCATAATGTTGTTCTTTCTTTGTTTACTCGGTTGGCAAAGGTTACGTGACGTATATCCAGAGACGTGCCTGTGATGATTGTGTGGCTGCGGGAGAGGGGAAGTTAATGAAGGCTCAGTCGTCCATAACTACATTCTACTAAAGACCATCGTGCATTTCCTGAGTGTACAGCAGGTGGCATCCTAGTTAAGGACATGGACTCATTGCTAAGCAGCCTTAGGTACTTAATCTGAGATACTTAACCTGCACCTTTCTCGTAAAATATTCAAATTAAAAACCATACCAGCTATGCAAATATCTGTAGAATATTCCGATAAAGTTCCATAACCAATAGTTCTGGTCAAGTACACTCCAAAGCGACCAAATTTAAAGATTTCTACTGCTGACAGGAGTAAGGGCTGTGCCTTTTCACCACAATGTCTCCCCCAACGAGGCGGGGGTGATGATGTAAGAGATGGGGAGGAGAAAATTGCCGCTATCTTTCATCCTCCCGCTTTCTTCTGCTGTCCTCCTGCACTGCTGGACACAGCATAGGTGGAGAGAGAGGAACGCCGACATCTCTCACCTGCTGACAGCTCGACATCTCCACTGGGCCAAAGCTTGTTTTGCGCAGGCACCGCTGTGGCCGGCCTGAGATTTCGTCGGGTCCTCGCAGAGGAGAGGATCAGCCAACTTCATGTCGACCGCATTGGCCGGCGGATCCACTGACAAATGAACTAACGTGACCTAGCGGTACACATGTTTGGCGGCGTTGTTTACTCTTGTGGTCGATGTCGCGATTTTTATGGATGCGGTGTCTTTCTCGGACAGATGACTTCAATTACGAGTATTTCAGGCTTCTCGTTGTTCCCAGGACGTTCTCTGTGTTGTCCAAATTGTTTTGTTATTTTAATTCTCCCCAGTTCAGACAGAGCTTTTGTCCGCTTTGTTGTGACACCCAGGGAAAGTCAGTTGGCGTTAAGGCTGCCAATTAGCGGCACGCATGAATGTCCTAACGAGACCTCAGGAGCCCGTGGGGGGAGGGCTTGATTATGGGGCCGAACTGACACAGACCCAACATCCTGATGATGACGGGTCTGCAGCTGTGGGTGACACGCACGCACCGCCCAGCCTGCGGACCTGATCAAAGGACCGTCGACGGAAAGCGGGAAGTGCGGCCGGTTCCACTGGACTTGCGGGACGCCTCATGGTTTCCATGCTCAAAATATAATAACAAACACCAGGACGGAAACGGTCAACAATGCTGATTGGTGTAGCGTCTTTTTCCCAGAGAAGCGGCCGCTGTTTATTTGTTTCCATATTGTGAAACAACTCTCAAATAAAGTATATGATTTGAATTAAAATACTCGTCACTAATCTTGGATAACAGCCGGAGAACAGCTAACGGCTGTGATCCGCGAGCCAGATCGTCTTATTTGGGATCATAGCGACTTCAGTTCGATGAAAAGTAATGGCCAGATACTGTCAAATTCAGGAGCGTGTGAACAACAAGGTTCATTATTTTGAAAATGCGCGCCCGTTAGTAAAGCACACTGATTTTTGAAAGATGCCCCAGTCAGGCATTTCATACGAATTCACTCACATGACTTCTAACTGTTACAAAGTATTTAACATGTAAGCTGAAAACATTAAATATTTGCTTGTGTATAAAATGACCGAATGCTGTAAAGCGAGTTATTGGATGTTCCAGTTAAGCCAAAGTCAGTTAGGAATTCAGTTATACCCCAAAGACAGAATATGGTTCGGAGGCCTTTGTCTACCTGGAATCGTGTTCCTTATTAGGAATGTTCATTTCCCGTTCCAGATTCTGTCCGCTTTGAGTTTCTCCCCAATCTTTAAAACTGCCAAGGAACAATATCAGAGAAAATCAACACATATTTTCCAGAAAAAAAGCAACAGAAAAGCATATTTTCCTGCAGTACTTTTTCCATAAGACACATATAGATTTTTTTCCCGATATGTTTACAGAATATTTTTCCAGTATTTTCTGTCCTGGTGCCCTCTGGTATTGGACATGAAAGCAGTGTGAAAGAACCCTCCAGCGTCTCAGTGGGTAGCGTGTCGTGATTGCGTTACTCATTACTTTAACATAATTTTAAATACGCTTGGTATATAAAATTCGCATGATGTTCATACTCTGTATGTAGTGGTTTACTAAGCCATTATGTAAGACAATCCTTAAGTCTATGTTAGTTTTACATGACTAATCACAAGATCCATAAGTCGAGCTGAGTATTATTTAATCCAGATGTGATAATGACAGAATTAAGTTTTTGAAAACTATTCCGTGTACTTTATATTCTTGACAAAACTGTATTTTGTAATGGTTTGTCAGTTCTACGTTACATTTGAAATGTTTTTGCATCTTTAAAAGAGTTAATATATATAATATAAAGATCTGACATATTAGTATTGACACTAATATTTCACCATAAATGTCTCACATGAAAAAATAAATGAAATGATGTCTTTCCCAACAAGGATCCGTTCTGTACAGGACTGTTTGCAAAAGGTTTGTAAGTAAAATAAATAGCGAGAAGTTAAATTTTAAATAAACTTTAAAAAAAAATAAATGTATGATAGAGTGTGTATGAAAGACAGAGAGTCTGTGAGTATAAATTATATGCGTTGTTTTTTGCCAGTGTGTATATCCACAAAGGTTTTTCTAAAAGAAAATATTGTAGAATTTTTTCTGGAGAATATTGTTCCTATTTTTGGTGTTGACATCTCCTGATGGCGGCCAGTATCAAACAGGGCTCACATTCGCTTTTCTGACCTTTAAAAAGAACCGCCGAAGCCACACTGCTCTCTCTCCTGAGCGTCCCGAGGCGGGATAGCGCCTCTCCGCCACGCCTGGACTCTCCATGAGCAGCAAATCGTCCAGGCCCCTCTGCAGTCACTCCGCTTGACAGATGCACTGCAGTGGCATTTTATTTTGGGACAGCTACTCCCCAGATGTGTAGGATTCCCTCGCGTTTGCGTGGCACATTGTCCTGTCATATTTCTAAATCCGCTCTAAATCACCCCCCCAAATGACGGCCACACCTTAGAACCCTGTCGGTAATCATCCAGCGTTCTGTATGCAACACAAATGCCATCGGATGGTACCGATTAAAAATTTATTTCCATGGTCAATGCACAGTTTTATTTATAAGTGAGTTGTGTAACATTTTACGATCAGTGATGGAGTGACCATGTGCCTTTGGGAGAAGTTTTCATTATTAACGCTGATGAGGAGCAGCAGAGTGCTGGGGTGGGATGGGGGGAGGGCTAGGCTTTGGCTCAGGCCAGAAAATTTGATGTCCTTGAAGAAGGGCAGCCCAGCCTCTATTACAGGCCTGGCCGGCCCATGCTGTCAATATCAGCTCTGAAGAATCAACACGTATCACTTTGGTGGACGCTCTCGAAACATGTCCCGTTAAAAGAGTTGTAGTCATTTAATGCATGCTTAAAGGTAGATTCAAGGCTCTGTTGTACATTTCGAGAGGGTTTTTTTGTCACTAATGCCACGTTCGCAGTGCTTTTCGGTGTATGCAGTGAGAGGCATCGTGAGATGTGGTACAACAGAAGTAACCTGGAGGACTTTTATTACCACGCTGGAAGGTGAACCTTGTTTTAGATGAATTTCCTGGCTGTCACGTCGGAGGACTAGTGAAATTTAATGGATGTAAGGATCCCTTGTGCATTTTAGGACATCTCTGAAGGTTTTTCTAAAGTACTAAAATATACGACCGCTTGAAATAGCCTTTGGATCATCAGAGAATTATTCCACGCTCTTACCTAAGAGACTAATGCAAGCTACTATGGGTCACCTTGGAAATATGTCTGCCGGCTACCTGGTGGGAATGTCTCAGAAGTGGCTCCCCAGGTCACCAGCTCCCCAGGTCACCGTCGGCCTTGTCTATTCATTGCTGCCTCAGAACCGGATTCAGTTTCTGCACGCCACAGGGTTGCGGGTCCGATGGTATCTGTAGCTTCAACAAGAGCCACAGTGGGGGCAATAGGTCTCTCCCAGCCAGACTGGCTGTACGACCCTTTTTACAGGGGTGGTGGTGGTGGTGGTGGTGGGGG